>CAIGRP010062587.1:0-30397 GCA_903798385.1 Fraxinus cuspidata | reverse complement strand
ACAAATATGTGATGAATATTAGGGCATAACAATTTCATCTATTGATCACCTTTATTTTTAATTCAAGATTTATAACCTAATGTAGTGTTCGATCGAATTCTTCTATTGTATTCAATTTACCCCTCTCGAGTTCTCATTGAACCTATTTAACTAATTAAATTACATATCTCTATGCGAATCAATTTTAGTTAAATAAAAACACTAGTTCTAAGAATTCAAATTATGACCGCAATAATCAATATATGTATCTCTATACGTTATACTAATTTACTGAATTTTATAATATGGTCTAAATCTAAATCTCACCTCTCAATTCGTAAGAGACTCACATAATCATCAAATTATTAATTAGATAATTTAATGCATTAAACTCATAATAAAATCAACACATACATAAATAAATTATAGAAATCTTGAATAAATAAAATAAAAGATCTCAAGTAGACAAAATTATTTTTCATAATATCAAAATTAGTCATTTATATTGAAAAAATAAAAATGGAAAAATATCACAAAAAATTAACGAAACGTGAAGATTTTAAGTATTTGTAGTTTTCTTTCTTTTCCTTCTTTTTCCTTTTCTCTCTCATCTTTCTCTACGTTTGAATTTTCCTACTTTTTTTTCTTTGACTTTTCTTCTCTATTTCTTTCTTCTTTCTCTTTTCTTTCTTCTTTTCTTCTGTGCGTGAATGTCTTCCCCCTCTTTCTCTCATGCGCCGTGTATCTTTTTTATCATCCCTTGTCTATCCAGGTTTAGGGTTATATATATATTTAGGTTTAATTTGGGCCTCAATTAAAATTTTCAATACAAGTCTATTGAAACCCATTTAATTTCAACCCATTTAATATATAATTTCTCTCTAAGGAAGTCATCTTTGGATTTTGCAATTTTTCGCCACTNAGACTCATTTAACTCGAACTCATTTAATACAATATTTCTCTCCAAAGTTTCATTTTTGAATTTTGCCATATTTCGTCACTTTTATATTATTTTCTCCAATTCTTCATTAAACACAAAATTTTAACTACAAAACATAATATAACATAAATTATGTAGAATTTAATTCAAAAGACAATAAAATATCATGATTTAAGGTCACGAATAAGTGTATAAACTACATTTATAAATTCACATATTTTCATATCACAATCAAATTACGCATAAGGAACACCTGTCATGTGTGATATCATGAGCTCTAAATCAAACATATCGATGTCATCGATGTCATTTAACTCAATCTGTTTGACATAAAATGGAAAAACAATAAGCATAAATCACGTTTTAAATTTGTACAACCACAAAAATGATTACTTAAACACACCAAAACGTATTTCAAAACTTACATCTTCATTTGGAAACACGTTTTTCTTCCAACACTGCCAAGACGAGTGTTCATGAGCTATCCAGTTCAAAATACAAATTTTTTTACCAATCTTTGTGGTCCCATGTCCCTCAGGGTTTGATGGACTCGTACGACCACACCAAAAGCAAATAGAATTTCCATGAGTCCGTAGTGGCTAACTTTGTTGGACAATTCCTTCTTTAATGACGTATTGTAGTATCAAACATATACATTCTTACATGAACATATCCATTACGTCATCTTCTACTAGTGTGAACATGTGTTGGTCCACCACCTTGTTGTATGAGGTAGAAAACAAATATGAGTAAATAGATAAAGAATTCAGAATTCGATCTACCACCTTGTTGTATGCGATCATGTATGCTGTCATATCTCAATCCAGTCACAAGGCAAAATTTAGCTAGTGAAAACCGAATATATCCACCATTATATTAAACCAAATCTCTTATTTATTTGGTTGTTTAACCTCCCACGTCAATATGTAATGTATCAACTGATTGGACAACAATCTCTCTGTAGATTATGTAGTAAGAAAATTGTGTCTGTAAGATTTGTTTATGCTCATCATTGAATTTCATCAAAAAGTTTGTTACAGAGCTTGTGGTCTTCGTAATAAACGGATCCAAGTTATATAGTTTGGTGTATGATGTCTCGGATCGGCTAGTTCAGATTAGGGAATGCTTTCCCCAACCATAAAAGGAAAGGCTCGACGAAAGGAGGGAAATGCAACCCGGGAAGGGAACCAACTACTTTCCTTGATCAAATATTTCAAATCTTGTATAAATTAGTATCAAACATGTGACTATGACCTTAATCACAAACATAAACGTGTGATTGTGGCCTATAATTGGCTAACTTTGACCCGTAGTCTAAATAATTCATAATATGTGGCTTATCCAATCATTTGTATTTTGATAAAATTAGATAATAATATAGCAAAATTTGGTCACAAAATATCAAAATCAGGTCACATTTCATAAAAAGAGGTCACAAATTACCAAAATCAAGTTACAAAACCCCATTTACATAATGCACAACATACCTACACACTACATTTCACATTGCATTGCATTTATACAAATAAATTTTAACTACGAAAGAGATTAAACTTTTTTTGTCACATCTAAACAAGAATCAGTCACAAATAGAACATATGTAGGCAACAAAATTCTAATTCAAAGCATACCCAACATACCCACGTACTACATTCCTTACTAGAAAGCATTTGGACAAAAAAATTGAAGTGCATATTAGGGAGTTCACTTTTTTCGAAGATTTCATGCCAAATGCGAATTTCTTCATTCTTTATGGTGAAGATTCTTAAGCTTTTTTCAATATTTTTCCTTTCTCTTTAGCTCTTCCATTTTCATCTATAATTCGATTAAAATCATTTTAAACAACAATGTATAGATAATGTTGCTTAAACATATGATTTAATAGCGGGAGTTTTCAATTATTCTTGTAACGAAAAGCTGGTTGGTGATAATGGGTGGTGATAATAGCTATTTTTAGGGATATAGGATCGTGATAACGCATAGAGATTGAAGACACAATTGGAATTGAGAAAGAGAGGGGGCATAGAGAGTGAAAGAAGTGGGCAGTTATGGTAGTATGAAAAGATTTGATTAGTTTATAATTTGTGATGTTCAAAATCGAGTAATCAATTTTGTCAACATAAATGAGTATTAGGACGAGGTGATTAGATTGACTACTAATGATGAATTTATTGATTTCTTTGCATTTATAAGTGCGATAACACAATCAAGGAAAGTAAGGATCTCAACCTCCATTAAAGGAACCATTCCTTCCCATTTAGAGTTGTATTTTGGAAATTGGCCACCATAGTCAAGTAGTCAACAACGCATTTCGATGTCACCTACAGTCCTTATTGAATGTGCTAAATTATTCATCTATAGAGTTTTTTCATCGAAAGGAGAGAACTCATCATGATGTTTGGGATGAGCGTTGATGTGGTCATTATTGTTGACTTTTGATTGGTTGACATTGAGGTGCTGAGGTTAACCATACCACATGTCTATGAGAGATTGGTCAAAGCAGAGGTGATGATGTCACCCTACTTAAATCAATAATCATAATATTTCTTGATCGCAGTAGAGCTCATCGAGCTAAAGAACGCGTGGAACCAAGCTATTTTTGAGAACGAGGTAAAATTGTATTCACTGATTAAGGACTTTTATTAGGGATGTTGTTGTAAGTCAACCCATGATTATGAATTCAATATCAACATAATTAATTCTTTTTAATTTTGTATTAATATATTAATCTTAATTAAAACTTATTAACACCTGATTTAAGAAAATAAATCTTTAACATCTTATTTCAGAAGTGTAAAGTTAAAATGTAGGATTTTATTTAATTTTCCCTATTGGAAATAATCCACCAAATGGATTTGTTCAAGCTTGAATAACCCAATTGTGGACAAACGTAATCAGATCCAACCAATTGTTGTAAATCAAACCATCGAAATATGAAAATGAAAATGTAAAGAAATTTAAAAAAAAAAATGTTAGTTAGAGCATTTTCAATATTCTTCATTTTTTAAAAAAAAATATTTATCATAAAGTATCTTTAAATTTAAAGAATAAAATTTTTATTTATGAACAATTATTTTCATTATTTATTTTACTTTTCTCAATATTCATTTAGCCTTTGTTTTTATCCCCTATTTGGTTTAGCTAAAAGTTAATTTAAGATAAAGTCAACAATTAATTTTAACTACACATTTTACGAAATTCTTAATTTTTATTAACTTTTCAACTATACATTTCATTAATTTTATAATATTTTTAATTAAAATCTTATTTGTAGCAAAATCAAACAGGACTGATTGCTTTCCTCATTTTTCAATCATTATATATTTTAAAATGTTAATAGCTAAAATTTCAATATAATGTGAATAATTTAAACTTGTAATTTTATTAAATGAAATCTTGATAAATATAAATAGAAGAATGTATTTTAAATATTTGGGCTACATTTTAATGTGTTTTTGATAAAAATGTATTTTGGAATAATAATTTTTTGTTAAAGAATGTATGATTAAAAAATAAAGAATTTTTTTTGGATTTAAGTGTATATTATTTTATTGAAAATGTATGATTAAAAAAAGGAGAAAAAATATATTAAATTAAAATAGAGTCCAGGGGCTAAGATTTGCCCCTTAAATCTCTATTTTAAAAAGTAAAGAGTCTTCCAACCTTGTTTGGTACATATTTTCTAAAATTCATATTTCTCCAAAAAGATTAAATGCCCTTAAATTCATAAATTTTTTCTACTTCTTAAATAACATATCTAATAATTAAAAAAAAAAAATCAATTTTCAGATAATTTATTCTAAAAATAATTTATGTCAAACTTGCCCTTGTTTAAAAGCGTACTCTTTGAATTAACAAAAATAACATTGGAAATGCTCTTAAACGTACAAGATTCACATCGCATTTTGACAATAATTCTAACAATTAAATTCGAATCTTCTATAATATAGGCAATTAACAGAAATTAGTATTGTTCACTTCCCCGATCTTCACAACCAACGTGCAATTTACAAGCTCTAGCTTGATCCCACGTCTCGTCGGCTTCTCGCCGCCAAATTCAGGTAAATCGTTGAATTTTTGTTCCATAATTCTATAGGGAATGTATAGTATCGGTCGATCTAGCTCCCCTTTTCGTTTTAGTGAAATTGACCGCTGAGCATTTGATTTTATAGAATTCTAACTGCTGAGAAATGGAATTTAACTTCAACCCTGGGAGCTTCCAACCAGTTTAATTGCTGAAGTATATTTAATTTTGCAGTGATCTGCTGAGAATCGAAATGCACCACAATCCGGCAACAGTAGAGGAACAGTTGATACTGAAAGCAATAAGAGAAGAATGCCCATGGGAGAGTCTTCCCAAGCGTCTTCAAACTACATTGAGTTCTAAAGAAGAATGGCATAGGAGGTTCTTCTTCTATTTTAATTTACCTTTTTCCATTCCAAAATTTCGATAGTGTTATTCTGGTGAAACTTTTATTATTATTGGAGGAATCTATGAATTGTGGTTGTTGCCTATAGGACTCTGTTAATATATAGACTAGAAGGATCCATTTTTTCCTTTTTCCTACAATAGATTTAAGCTGAAAATGAGGACTTTAGCAGTATTCTCTTCAGTGGAGTTTTAAGTTTATTCCTTGTGTAGGCAGATGTGAATTCACTATTTAGTTGCAAAGGTACGATGGCATCCTATATTTCTATAAATTTGATCTCGCCATTCCTAACAAGGTGTGTGTTATTGTCAAATATGGTTGCATGGAGTATATTTCTAAGATACTGATGGGTTGTGAAGCTTTTAGACGATTTCATTTTGAATTAAACTAAAGCACCAGTTGATAGGGCATAAGAATGAGAATCAGAAAGTCCAAGTTCAAATAGAAACACGTGCTTTCTTGGTGATAAGTGATGCAAAGGTGCAGGGTATTCCTGACTCCTGACAACAAGACAACAATGTACACACTTCGGAAGCTTATAATATCTTGCCATCTAACATTTTTTGGGTCTCTGGGCAAAGTATTTGCGGAATTTTTGAAACCTAAAATGTTTGAATCTGCATCTTGTAATATCTTGTGATATTTTCTCATAAAATATCGGATTAATTGGTGGTATTTCTGTTTGAGCGGTTCTATGTCTAGAATTTTTAAAGCTTTCTTGAGTCTAAACAAAGAGTTGAAGTCCTTTTAGTGACACTAAATCTAAGGTTGCTCGTGTTACTAGTTTTCTTGGTCATGATGGTGATGGAAATCCTATTCCTAGGGCATTGGACAGGCATCAGCACCGTTAAAGGAGTGTGATCTGTTAGTCCTAATTTGTCATTTCCTTCATACGGAAATTCTTCCTACATTAAATCCTTGAATACATGAATTTTCATATAGTTGTGCTAATTGGTGAGATGATCTTCTTGGAGTTTCCATGCTGACTCGATAACATATAAAATGACCAAAGCATATTCTTTAATACAATGCTAGTGGTAGACATAATTGATTTGAAGTTCTCTGCCAGCCATCTATTTCATTTGAAGTATCAATCTATGAGTTACCCTAAGGCAGAAAAAAGATCCTGCCAAGGTTATTGAAAACTGAAATTGATTTATTAGGAAAAAATGTTTTGTTAACTTCGTAAATTCAGAATTATTTACTTGGTAACTGTTTGGGATTAGTCGTGAGGTCTGCTCAAGGGAGTAGTTGTCTACTATCAGGTTTCAAAGTTTCTCTCTCTCCATTTCTGTACAATATAACAAATTTTTAGATTGTTTGGTATAAAGTTTCAGCCATTTGTTGTTTTATCTGTCAATGTTCCAGCTTAGGAGCCTATTATGAATCAATTATAGTACATCCATCGATTTGGGATGGGGAATAAAGATGTCGATGAGGAGAGATAAGATTTTAAAAAATATAGTTTGAACTACATTTCAGCTATTTAGATTATCTATTACTTTATCAATTTGAGTATTTATTAGAAGTTTTATTACATTTAACTTATCTAGGCTTTTTTTTTGGTTTTTGCTGTGCATATAAGAGAATCAGTACTAGTTGTAGGAAGAATCAAATTTGTGTTTGATAAACAAAAATAACTTATTGATGTATTGATATACAATTACTGAAATGGACATTGATTGTAATGATATTCTTTTGTATTGTAACATTTAATTTTACTTTTATAATAATGTAATATTATCAAATATTTTTCTAAAACAGTGTATTTACTACAATTATTTTAAATTCGAAAATAATTAACATCTATTAAATCTCAAATGTTTAAAATTACAAAACAAAAGCATAGTTCATATAGTTAAAAAAAATATTCAAATAAATTTAAACTATCTTTTATGCACTAGACTTGTAGCATTTGTGTCTCCCAATTCCTCCATTTTCATATTATAAGAAAAAATATCAAAGAAATTTTGATTATATTTAGCCCTTGTTTGGGCTCCATTAAAAATAGTTTTGAGGAAACATGTATTTTGGAATAGTGATTTTTTGGAAATGTGTGGTTAAAAAATAAGAAAAAATTTTGGATTTACCCGTAATATTATTTTATTAATGTGTAGTTGAAAATAAGAAAGAAAAAATGTATTTCCACAAAAATGGAGCAAAACAGGGGCTTAATGTGGACAATGGACTACAAGATGCTTTATCATTGAAATATTAATAAACCTAGGATATAAAAAGTATAATTAATTAAAGTCAAAATTGGTATTTTAATAATAGATAAGTGGAAAAGATAAAAGCAAAATATGAGAAGCTACCCTTTTCTTGCTTCTCAAAATTTTCTGTCAAATGGTAAAAATTATTCTATAATCACTTCTCTAAATTTTACCAAAATGCCTAGAACAACTTTTGATTATTTGACAAACGGTATTGGGGCTCTAAAATCAATCCCAAATGAGGCCTTACCATATAGAATTTAACATTTCATTTATATTCAGACTACTATTGATGATTGAATATTGATATCTTCTTCCCGTAAATTCTTCTTATCTTTCACTATTTCTCTTTCTTAACTACATCCTACATCAATTAGTGTGCCTTTGATTTAAAGTATGCAATAAATCCATTATGCATAAGAAAGACGTGCTATCTTTTTTATCTATTTATTCTTGAAGAAGGTTCAGTTACTGCTTGTATAAAGAGTTGAATGGGTTTGTTCGGGGTTTATATTTGGTTATGGGATGAATTAGTTGATACATTTCGTTGCATGACGTCAGTGGGTTGTCCACCTTGACACCAATTATTGTTTGATTTCCTTTGATTACCTTCCTCTGACCAAGTGATGTAGGATAATTGAACATTGCTTAAAGAAACGACTCCAATGGAACACTTGTTTTGCTCGCAAAGTATGCAAAGAAGGTGAATACTATGAAGATATGATGCGTTATCTGCGAAGGAACTTAGCAGTGAGTATAAAATTTACATTGCTTTGTAAGTATAGCTCTAGTGCATTCCATATATTTAATTTTGAATTTACTTCTGAATGTTTAATACTTAATTGCTTTGAACATCAGATTATTAATGATTAATATAATAGTTTAGTGATATCTTGAAGAGTGAAAGGATTCCATGTGACTAGAGGAAGAGTCTTATGGTGGTTATCCATAAGAATAAATGATATATACTAGATTTTATGAAATTAAGGAACTATTTAGCTCCAAAGTCATACTAAGCAATTTTGGTAGAGGGTCATGAGCTCAAGTTAAATGTGAATCAAAACTTTTGGTGAATCAGTTTGGCTTATGCTAGGAAAATCTACTACGGAAGTGATTTACTTGATTAGAAGATTGATAGAGAAGTATAGAGATCTGCATATGATTTTTATTGATTTAGAAAAAGCCTATAATAGGGTGCCTACGAAAGTTCTATTGTGGGTGCTAGAGAAACAAATTTCTAATATATGCATCAATATTATTAAAGATATGTACAATAGAGTGTCACTAGCTTGAGATGTATTGCCGACAGTATTGAAAAATTTCCCATCATTGTTGGCTTGCATTTCTAAATTAAATTCTTATCCCTTTGCTTTAGACATGGATCTTATGAGACTATGCAAGATGAGGTTCTTGGCGTATATTTGACTACCGTTAATGAGATTAGAGTGTGTTTAAATTATGCCATTGTTTGAGCCACATTATTTTTTCCATTCTTATTCTTCTACTTATTTTCAACCACACATTCTTCAATAAAATAATATTTTCCATCACATCAATAAATTTTTCTTATTTTTTAATCACATATTCCCCATCACATCTAACAAAAAAAAAAATGCATTCTTGGACTCAAAATGTGCACCAAACAAGGGCTATAATTAGAATTTTGAAGGAGTACTTTGGAATCTAAAAATTTTTGTCTAACTAAAAATAAGACCAAGTACTTGTAGTATCATTTTAATAATGGTAGAATTAAGGATAATAACGTAGGAATCCGAGTGTATTAGTGGATTGATTGATTGGGTTGATTTGATTCTTTGTATTATATTTAGTTCTTTCCAAAGTTAGATAAATTAGGAAGTTTCTCTCTCCTAAATTAGGAGATTCTTTTCCTTTTTCTTTCTCAAACTTGTACTATTAATATGAGTGTACACTTCACTATTGCACATAAGAAAATAATCCCTTTCTTCACTTTCTTCAAATGAAATCAATATATGTACAATCTTCACAATAAGTTATGTTTTAAAGATATTTAGGTTTGTTTAATAACAAAGAATGAGGAATCGAAGAGGATGTTAAGATGGGAGCATGATTGAAGCAAATTCAATTATATAAGAAATAAATATATGCCAACAATTAAAAAAGCATTAATTGAGTATAACTAAGGGAGGATAATTTAGGTGGTGTGGTTGGGAATATCTTGTTTAGACCACAGAGGCTCCCGTTCATAAGATTGATGCAATAGACTAAAACTAACACAAACATTGGTGATTGCTAAGGATCTAATTGTTTTGGATTTTTTAGCAGGTAGCAAGGAATCGAAGGGAGTGCGAAAAGGATTAATGTAGCCAACCCCCAAATTTGTAGGGAATAAGGCTTAGTTTTTTTTAGTTATATGATTTTTAGTTATTACCCATGCAAGTGGTAGTTGAAAATGATTCAGCCTTTGCGGTCAAATTGTTGCTCTTCCAGATAAGTAGATATGGCTCAGTTGAGTTGACCTAGTGACAAAAGCATCGAATTGTAATTTTATAGCAATTACGACAACATGCTTTTATTTTTTATGAACATTGACAAACAATACAAATTGAATGCACCATTCTTATCAAATAACACTATGAAAACCAGAGTTTTTACTTTCCCTCTAAAATAACGTCTTTTCTTATGTATTAGTTAAATGATGTCTACATCGATGTTCGTGCGCTACACGAGTAAACATAAATTTTTCCGATGCTAGACACTTAATATTGTTATTATCTTTGGAATTGCAAATCTTTGCTATTGAGTTGATTTGTTGTTTGGAATTGCGAAACATTTTGAATATGAGAGTACAGTATTAAATAAATGACTAAACATACAGTTCTCTCATGCCAAATATTTACCAGTATTTAGAAATAGGAAAAGCTAGTGAACTGTGGAGAATTTAGCCATTGATCCATAGAATTTAACTTATTTAATTGCAGAATGTTATTTTGAAGTGCATTATACCCAATTTAACATATTAAATTTTTTGTCATGCAAAATGTGTGCTAATGTTGGGCTTGGAGATGTTATTAACTTGTAGAATCAAGTTATTTAACAAGGGTAAAAAAAGATAACTACTAAAACCATAAAGTGATGTGGATTCTATTAATGATTACTATTAGAATATCATAGGATCCCAAACTTTCAAAACATGTGATATTTTTTTTTTTTTTTTACAACTGCAAGAAAATTTCTGAAGGTAAGTGTTACTCATTTATCTAATCTTAAGTGTAGTCTTTTTCTTATAGGACACAGATAAAGAGCTGTTGCATTAATTACAGAGATTCTAAATATTGAAACCTTTTGATGTAGTATATTGTAGAATTAACATTTACTTACATATGTTGAAATTATAATAAGCTTTGGCGTATTGATGTCTTGGATTTACTTGTTAGTATTCTTTCTGCAGCTGTTTCCCTACCATCTTGCAGATTATGTTTGCCGTGTTATGAGGGTTTCACCTTTCAAATATTACTGTGACATGATATTCGAAGTTATGAAAAATGGTAAGAGCATATTGGAGTTCTCTGTTTAATCAGCATTCATGGTTCTATCTAGATGAGATAATACTCCTTGCATGAATAAAACTTAATTTCTTTCAAATAAATATTATATTATAGTAGTCACTTCCTATGTGTTATCAAGCAGAAAAGAAGCATCTTACCCATTTGAAGTTCTAGATTCATGGTTGTTGAAAGGGCAGCCAGGTGTCTCCTAGGCTTTATTGATTATTTTAATTACTGAAGCTTTATTAGATAGTTAGGATTTTGACCCCTTTTATGAACCACTAATTTTATGTCATTTTGATATATTGGCTTTCAATTTTCTTCTACTGAAAATTGTATGAATGTTATCATTTTGGATAAAATGTGTTTGCACTGCAAAGCATGTTGGGCTTAAATCCTAGTAGGCTTTGGTGCCTCTATGAGCTTGCACATTTAATAGCCAACTAAGGTTGTCACTTGTCAGAACATCCTGCAAGTAGTATGCATCTGTCTACCTTTATCTAAATCCAGGCTTTCACCTAATATGTTGGGTTTCACCTAGCCCAATGAAGGAAACTCTTGTATTGATTTATTTTAGTATTACCTATGGCAAATAATAATTCATATTGCTGAATTTAATTGTTGAGCTCAACTTTTATTCAGATTTTTGTCAGCATTATTAATGGAAGGAGAGTGTTTATTTATAATGATACTAAGATTCTGTTTCATGTGTTTCTAGAACAAAAACAGTTCACTTCTTTTCCCTCTTCCGAATGATTAAAGTATCATTATAAATGTGCAAATAATAGGCCGTGGAAGAATGTATATTGTAACCATCCGGCCTCTATGCCCAAACCGTTATATCATCCGCACTGTCTGCTTTGAGTGAGCATCTGCCAATTTACCCCTACACGGCTTTCTATCGCGTCTCCCAAGATTCGAACCCAAGATCTCTATCTAATAAAAGACTTAAGTTGAATCATGGTACCATGCATTAACACATTTTGGAGGTAGAGGTCTTAAGTTCGAATCTTGGGGAACGCGTTAGAAATTATGTAGGGTAAGTGGGTAGATGCCCACCCAATACGGATAGTACGTATGATATGACAATTTTTTGTAATGACCCGATCTGTATACCAAAACTGTTAACTTATGTATTATCCGCTCTGGAAGTGCCTAAGCTCATCTTTCCCCCTTACGGATTTATGTCGCATCCTCATGATTTGAATACATGACCTTCCTTTAAGAGAAACTTAAGTGAAATCTTGGTACCAATTGGGCAATTAACGATATAAGTCCGTAAGGGGTAAGATGAGATAGGCATATCCAGAGGGGACAATATGTAAATTAACGATTTGGGCATAGAGGTCGGGTCGTTACATAAATAACCATGCCAAATTTTGTGGATGAGAAGTGGAGAAACAATACCGGAATTTGGGGATCTATTTTTGGGCCAAGGATGGATAATCATTTGGGTCTAAAAGATGAAGATAAAGAGAATGCTAGCCCTTTAAGCATTTGGGCTGTACTGGTTGTTTATGCTATTGGGAAGGGATGACCTTTTTCTAGTACTATAGGTTGTAGGATTGGTTGAAAGAAGTTTAATACTTGAATTGCAGGAAAAGGAAGAATAAGAAATGGTCATAAGAAAAAGAATGCAGAAGCTGAAAATTTATTAAGAAGAAAGGAATCAAGAACCTTTGGGAGGGTGTACAAATGCGTGAGACATTATAAGGCAATTCTCAATATAAGCAACACATTTAAATAAAGAAGAAAACATTAGAATTTTTATATTTATAGACTCCTTTTTACTTTGAGAGATAAAACTCTATATAGAGACTTAATGTCATAGAATCTTTGACACTAGTACAATTAGTATAGATTGACTAAGATTTCATTGAGCAAGTAAATTAGATAATACAAACTAAAATATAGATTCAGCGACTGTAAATTACTTGTGTCTAACAGTTATTATAAAGTTCAAGATGCATTTTACTCCTACACCTTAATCTAAGACAAGTATATTTGATTCCAAGATTTCAGACTCATACAAGTATTATAAAGACTTCATTGTTCACACCTACACTATTTGTACAATGAAACAACACCAATAAAATGTCAAAATGTGCATAAATAAACATAACATATATTTGGAATATTTTTTTACACTTTTCTATTATGTTTTCCATGTTTAATTTTTACACGCTATGTTTACTGAAGGATAATAAAAATCACCTTTTATTGAGGAATAGAAAAATTTACAAATATGTCATTTTAAATAGCTGAATGTACCAAAATACTTGTAATCAAACAAATCACACTTTATATATTACATTGAATAATGCTATTTGTATATAATGAAGTTAAGTAATGATTTACATAAGATGAGAAGAGAGTGGAGAAATTTTATTTTTTTATTTGGTTGAAGAAATTTTGATCCAATTATATCTCACCACATCATGCGTATTTAAACCATTTTGTAAATCATTATGTACATATAGCACAACCGTATTACATTATGTTAAACTTTTACATAACATTTTTAACTAGTTATTATTCTTTAAAATTTTACTCACTGTTTATTTTTCATCCAAAAAATAAAATCTCTCTCTCTCTCTCCCTCCCTCTCCATCTGTCTTTCTTCATAAAATCTGTCGAGTTTCTTTACTAAACTATTTACATAACTTTTCTTCATTTTTCATTTTTTCCATAAAATTATATAAAATTTTCAGTAATATTTACATTTTATCTTCTCTTCTATGAAACTTCCTCGCAAAAACGAGAAAAAACCAATCACAATAGAAACCAATGAAATTATTCATGCATTCATGGAAATTTTATGTTGCAAAATAATATAAAGCTAATAACTTCGACTTAAAATGAATAAGTAATTAGTTTTAAGATGAAAAAAAATTAATTAATATAAAAATTATTGTACTTTCTTTTTTCTTTAGAGTTTTGTTCATTGAACAGAATTTATAAATTAGAATATGAAAGCTAATAATTTTCCTTTGTCCATTTTAAAATATTGGCAAAAAAATATCAAATGAGATCCTTTCTCTATTTTTCAATATGATATGACTCGTTAAAATTAATTTATTATTCATTTCAAGTTGGAGTTCAAGGAAAATAAAGACAATAAATTTTGTAAACCTCACACAAAGACCATCTTTTAAAGTAATATAACCAATTGAGAAATTATGGTTTCAAGTAACTAAGTTTGGAATAATTATAAAATTATAAAAATTAGTAAGTAATTTGCAAATTTTAAACACGGGCAGGCAGTATGCCAACTTGTGACAAAGTATATTATTTGAATTTATTTCTACTGGAATTTCCAGGTATGAGACATACCAGTCGGTACTGTCACCAGGCATGACACCATAATACTGATTACTGCATGCATTTGATTATTGTTCTGGGACTGGGAGGATGATAAGGAAAAATATTTCCTATGAACATCTGAAACTGATTCTCTAGAATGATATGCCTGATAGTAGCCCTCCTTTATAAGATTGGCATAATCTTATGAATAACTGTAGTGTGTTGGGAGGATTGATTGGATCTAAACTACAAGCATTAGCATAAAGTGATTGATTCAGAAATAAACTTGTAACTTAATAATTTTAAATGCTGCCACTCTACTATTACCCTTGGCTATTATTTAGGTGGTTTCCCTTATGTTAAGTAGTCTCCATGCTAGGCTGGTGACTATTATGTGCCATTGCACTTGTATAGATTTTCTTGAGTTCCTTGAAATTATGTTCTTGATTTCATTGTTGCTTTCTAGTGTTTTGGTCATTTGATGATGTTTACTTAACAATTGTATAAATTAGCTATTCATCAATTCTGATTGAAGTATTACGGTACTCTGGAGGCTTTATTCTCTTAAACTTGATTGCAAATGTGATGAGATTTATCATTCTCTTTGCTCCTTTTATTTGCAGAGCAACCTTATGACAGCATCCCTAATTTTAGTGCTGCTGATGCCTTGCGGCTCACGGGGATAGGAAGAAATGAATTTATCGACATAATGAACAAGTGTAGATCGAAGGTATTGTTGAAGAACACTTCACAATATAATTTGTTTCAATAACTGTTGGAGGTAAAATGGTGGTGAACCTAAAACCTTTTGAGTTTGACTGAATGGCCACTTTCAGAAGCATATGTGCAGTCCAATTTAAAGTCATGTATTATAGAGAGAGATGGACCAAATTATTTTTTCTTACCTGTCTAACTAAATTTTACCAATATTTTGAGTCTTCCAGAAAATTATGTGGAAGCTGAATAAGTCAATAGCAAGAGAACTCTTACCTACTGAACCTGTGGACTTTGCCATTGAGCCGTGGTGGGAAGTTTATCTTGTCAACTTCACTTTGGAAGAATTTAAGGTGATGAGCTTTCTGAATAACTTCTCTCCAACCTCGAGTAGATCATTTTATCTCTATCTACGATTTGTATTGTGTTTGAATTCATCAATTATTATGTTTGAGGGTCATTTCGCCATAAGTTCTTTATGCAAAGACATTTGGGGTAGAACCCAACTTTTGTTCTGAATGACTGAGATAAACTGTACTCTTCTGTTCCCCTTCCTGTTTCCAAGAAACTATCAGAAGAAGAAATGGCGACTATTGATAAAATCTGCAAGGAGGAAGCAAATTCATTCATCCTTTTTGATCCTGAAATTGTCAAGGGACTTTTCCGACGGGGACTCATCTACTTTAATGTTCCAGTCCATCCTGATGATCATTTTAAAGGTATTTTATAGGTACTTGTATGGGTCCTATTAAGATACTCTGTGGGTTATTCCTTCCCTTAGTTTCCTTCCCCCACCTACAAACAAAAGGGTAAAAAAAGGAAAAGGAAAAAATAAATTTTTTATATACATTAAAATCAATTTGATTTTCACTTGATAACAGGAGGTATCCTGAATAATGTGTTAAAACTTTTTATTGCATTCAATATATTGATTTTGACAGTGTCATGTTTAACTTTCCACCTTTTTCCAATTTGTTAATCATTCTGTGGTTTGAGAACAAACTTTTGTGATTGTCTGAACTTTCTTTAGCATCGAATCTTATAGACCAATCAGTTGAACCACTTGATTTAAAAGATTGATCTATTAGTGTGCTACATGTATACATTTAAATCTTCAACACGCTTCCTCATGTGTAGACGGGGTTCATTTTTTTTCCATCAAAGTCGAACACTTGCAAAATTTCATTAAGTGGGTAGCGGCAAGATTTGAGGAACGTTTACAATATATGGCCTACTCAATCCCATGTTTTGTCCCTACAGAAAGAATATGTTTATGCATATATCCAAGACTTCCCATTTTTAGTTAATCTACCGTGAAATAAGTTCAACTCAAAAGTGCCAGATGTAAGATCTTTTATGAGAGCAATTTAATGTGTTTTCATGTATCTGTCTGTAAAACAATCACGGTTTGTTTGGCACAGCTTTTCTTAAAATTATATTTTTGCAAACTCATTTTCAACTACAAATTCTCTCGTAAAATTATTTTGCTCGTAAACTCCAACTTTTCCCTACTTTATAACCACACTTTCTTCAAAAAAATCATTTTTCACTTCAAATAATCTCCCGTAAACAACACCCAATCAATTGGATATAACAAGATAAGATTAACCTGGACACACCTTTTTTTTTTTTCAAACAAGTTCTTATGTTAAGATATTGGACTTGATTGAGTTTAACCATCAATCCAGTTATTGTCAACCACCTATTTGAATTCAGTCCACATGTCTTTGTGATTTAGAATTTTTATATACACATTATTTCAGTTTCCAGGCTGGAAGGATTTGTTTCGAACAGGGAGCAGTTATATGAAGATCCCATTGAGGAGTAAGGCACATAAATTACCCTATCTGCATTTTCATTTTCATCTATGCATACGTAAAGTTGAATTGTAATGTTATCAATCCCATTATCCAGGTTGCTTTATGCTGTATTTGTAGTATCAAGTGAGAATTCCACTGTTGCTGAACTGGCAACAACATTACAGGCTGATCTCTCTCAGCTGCAGGCTGCTGCATCCTTTGCTTGTCGGTTGGGATGGGCAGTAAAAATAATAGACCCTGCGTCTGTTCTTCAAGAGTCGATTGTACCTGGCAGTCCTAAAAGTCTTCTCAGTGATGAAGATGAAGGCTCCTTTGCTAGTATGGGCTCAACCAATCCGTCCACTGCTGTTGACACTGCTCAACAAGGAGACATTTTGTGGACAGAAAACTATAGTCCACCTGTTGATTATGCTCGTGTTGCTTTGGTTGTTGATGCTAATATAACATCTTATCTTATGATGGGATCTGTTTCACCAGGTAAATCCTTTTTTTTCCTCCTTTTTTGGGTGTTTTCTGTTTTTTTATGCTCTCTTCTTTCTTTAAAGTGTCTAGTCTTACATGGATACACTCTTCATCTCAGTTTTATGTGTAAGGGGTGTAAAATTTGCGATGGCCGACCTCTTATGATCTAGTTTAGGGTACCAATCAAGGGAACTTTAATAAATAAGAAATACCCAAGGCTATTCTACTATTATTAGACAAATTAGATGGGCAGTAATTCTTACAACTTTGTTTTTGTGGGATCAACTGAGAAAATTTGAAGCCCTTACATGATACCGGTTTCTGCTCAAGGCTTGGCACTAAGCAAGAGTATTAACTTGGTAATGAGTGCATATTATCTCTTCTGCTAAATTCTGTATCTTCAGTATCATGCTATGGCCTAAGATGCAGAAATGGTCATAATTTTAAAAACATGCATGGAAATTCACTTTAGCTCATGCTTCCTGATGTTTTTTCTGGGATGCTAATTGGTTTAAGGAGTTCAGGGAGGAATCAAAACAAAATTAATTTAATTGATGTGCTTAAGAAGGTGCAGCTGGAAGGATGAAGCATAAAATGATGAAAAATGATTATCTGTACTCCTAGAATGTAATTGAATATAACGAAAAGAGCAAGAAAATAATCAGAACTGAATATTTGGAGGGGTTTTTTTCCCTTTTCATTTGTTTCTTTGCTGAATTTATTTATTTATTTATTATTTCTTCGTTGGTTGGGGTGGGGTTGAAGTTTCTCTGCAATTGTGCACTTTATGTACATGTGATCAACTTTATTTGTTGTTGGTTTCTCTGATGTTCTCGGAATTGACATACCAGTTTAATTTTGTTCCTGCTTTAGTAGGGACAAGGATGTTCTATCTTGTATCTGCTCAAGTTCTAGTTATAATTATTTTCAATATAGCTCTTATTACGTCTGATAGATTCTGCTGGAACACAATGGAAATAGTTGCCTCAGTGATGAAATAGAATTTATAATAAGATGAGATCGCAATGCATAGATGGAGATGAAGTGATTATTTGATAGATTTGATTGCTAAAAGATAACAGAATGAAGGAAGAACAAACCAGCGGGTTTCGAGAGCTGCCCCTCTCCTAATGGTTCAGAATTGTCATGTTTTCTGAATGCCTTCTAGATCCTACTATCCACTATTTATTCACTTCTAACAAACATGACCTCAAAAATTACACCCTATCTCAACATACTAACTACTTTTCCCTCCAATTCCCCTTACACGCTTTTCTTGTAGCGCCTCTGATAAGTGAACCTTATGGAAGGATTATCAATATCCCCCGCCAATGTGAGCACCTTGTCACCAAGGTGGAATTCCGGAAACTGAGAATTGATCAGATCAAAGGGTTCCCATGAGGCTTCAAAAGAGGGAAGGTTCTGCCACTGAATCAAAACTTCTGGACCTGTGTTTTATGGACCACTTGCTGGTCTAATACCCAGCACCTCTGCCGGTTGCACCATCCACTCTAATTCTGGACTGAGGAGGGTGGGAAGTGGTTGGATAGAACCCACGACCTTCCGTAATTGGTTGCCTCAGTTGGAAGTTGGAGCTTGTAAGCCATAGCTCCTATTTTCTAGAGAATAGGATAGGGGCCAAAAAATCTTGGTGATAACTTCTTATTAGCACGCTTAGCCAAGGACCGCTGTTTGTATGGTTGGAGCTTAAGGTAAACAAGATCCCCTTCCTGGAATTGAACTGCTCTCCTCCCTGCGTCTGCCACCTTCTTCATCCGAGATTAAGCCTTCTCCAACTGTAACTTCAAGACCTCAATCATCTCGTCTCTCTGCTGTAGCTGTTATCAAGGTCAGCCAGTGGTTTGTGTTGAGTTCCATAACGTATGACCAGAGGAGGATCCCTTCTATACACAATCTTAAAGGGTGTGGTCTTAGATGAGGTGTGAAAGGACGTGTTATACCAAAATTCTGCCCAAGAAATCCATTCAGACCAAGAATGAGGGTGTTCATTAGCGAAGCTCCGTAAATATGTCTCCAAACAACGATTTACCACCTCTGTTTGCCCATCAGTTTGGGGGTGATACGCTGTGCTATGGCGGAGATGAGTACCTTGGAGTCGGAAAAGCTCAGTCCAGAATATGTTGAGGAATACCCTGTCTCTGTCCGAGACTATGGAGCGAGGAAAACCATGGAGTCTGACTACCCCTTGAATGAAGAGTTCAGCCACCGTCTTAGCAGTAAAGGGTGCTTCAGGGTCATAAACTGAGCGTACTTACTCAGTCGATCCACCACCACGAATATAGTATCCCACCCACGAGATTTCGGCAACCCCTCGATAAAATCAATTGTGATGTCCTCCCAAATAGCCTCCGGTATGAGTAGTGGCTGCAACAACCCAGCCGGCGATAGAGCCAAAAAAGGCTTGTTCTGTTGGCAGATGGAACAAGCCTCTACAAACTTCTGAATGTCTTTTTTCATTCCAACCCAAAATATTTCTCTGGCCAACCGTTTGTAGGGAAAACACCAGAATGGCCCCCCAGTGCACTGCTGTGGAATTCATGGAGTAATCTGGGAATTAAATCTGATTCTCTCGGTAAAACCAACCGTTGCTTGTATAGAAGGCACCCATCAGTCACGGTCCAACAATCAATTGATAAGGGATCCTTGATTAGTGCTTCCCTGATGCCCGCCAGCCTCTCATCAGCACCAATCTAACTCTGTAATTCCCTCAAATCCAGCACCTTGGACACGGTCATGACAGATAATTCTGCTACCTTCGGAAGCCTGGATAAGGCATTCGCTGCCTTGTTCTCCAACCTAGTTCTATATTGGATCTCAAAGTCGTAGCCAAGCAATTTAGTTACCCACTTTTGGTGTTCAACGGAAACCAGTCGTTGCTCCAGCAGAAACTTCAATCTCTTGTGATCGGTGCGCACTATAAAATGCCTGCCCAAAAGATAATGCCTCCATTTCTGGATGGCTAGTGCTATATTCATGAGTTCCCTCTCATAAATGGATTTTTGTTGGGCTCTTACTGATAAAGCTTGGCTGAAAAAGGCAATAGGTTTTTGATGCAGAGATAGTACTGCTCCTACACCTACCCCTGAAGCATCCGTCTCTACTACAAAAGGTAGAGAAAAATCTGGCAATGCCAATACCGGAACCTTAGTCATGGTATCCTTCAATTTCTGGAAAGCTAACTCTGCGTCGTGATCCCAAAGAAAACTGTCCTTCTTAAGCTGTCTTGTAAGAGGTTCAGCCAACTTCCTATAGCCCTCTACAAACCTTCTGTAATACCCCCGTCAACCCCAAGAATCCTCTTAATTCCTTAAGATTCTTAGGTACTGGCCACGATTGCATTGCATGAATTTTCTTAGGATCAGCTATGACTCCCTGTGAAATGATTAAGTGTCCCAAGTATTCCAATATTGTACACCCAAATTCACATTTTTTCTGGTTTGCATACAACTTCTGCTCATGTAACACCCCCAACACCCTTCGTAGATGCTCACAATGCTCCTCCAAAGTACGGCTGTAAACCAATATGTCATCAAAGAAGACTAGCACTCATTTTCGTAACATGCTCTTGAACACCTTATTCATCAATGATTGGAATGTAGCAGGTGCATTAGTCAGCCCAAAGGACATAAAAATTCATAATGTCCTTCATGAGTTCTAAAAGCTGGTTTGTATTCATCCCCAGCCTTCAAGCGAATCTGATGGTAACCTGATTTCAGATCCAATTTCGTGCAACTCATCGAGTAACTCGTCAATAACCGGAATTGGGAAACGATCAGGTATGGTGGCCCGGTTCAAGGCTCTATAGTCCATGCAAAATCTCCACCCCCCATCTTTCTTCTTCATCAATAGCACATGACTGGAAAAAGGGCTAACACTTGCGTGAATTATGCGTGCCTCCAACATTTCAGTTACCAATTTCTCAATCTCTTCCTTTTGTGCATGGGGGTATCTATAGGGTCTTACGCTAATAGGCTCGCTTCCTGTCTTCAATGTAATCGCATGCTCATGGCCTCTCAAGAGGGGTAGCCCAACTGGAGGCTCAAATTCTGCTCTATATTCTGCAATTATTTCCTGAACAGGTTGGGAAGTGTCCGATTCAACTTGTTGATTGTCAACTTGCACCGCACACAGCTCCACTACCATGCCCTCCCCTTCCTGTTGTATGGTTTTTATCATTGATTTCAATGAAATCAAGGATTTACTCGGTCCTTCCTCCCCTTTTAAAGTGATCGTGTTTTCCCCCAAGGGTATCTTCATTTCCAACGACTTCCAATTAACTTGAACTGTAACTAAGGTGCTGAGCCACTACATTCCCAAAATTATATCCGAGCTACCCAATTCTATAGGCAAGTAATCTTCTACAATCATCAGAGACTGCAATTGTAATCCAACTCCCTTGCATTTACCTTTACCCTTCACTGAAATGCCCGTGCCCACCTGCACCTTATACCCCTGTGTTTTTGGGATGGGTAACTCCAACTTCCTGGTCAGCTCCCATGACATGAAGTTGTGGGTGGCACCTGAATCAATCAATACCACTACTTCCTGCCCTTATACCATTTCTCTCACCTTCATAGTTTTCGGTGAGGTTAACCCCACTATCGAATTCATTGACAACTCCACCCCTTCTAATTCGTTGCAATTAGTAGTTTCTTCCCGTCGCTCCCCCTCAGTTCCATTTCCCTCTTCTACATCATCCACCAATAACATCTGTAATTCTTTGCTTCGGCACTGGTGCCAATGGTACATTTCCCATCGCAACGGAAGCATAATCCCTTCTCCTTTTTGGATTAGATCTCAGCTTGAGTCAATTTTTTGAACCCAAAGGTGGTATTCGGCCCTTTGGTTCCCAACTTCTCAGTTGGAGTAGCTTCCCTTGTTAAGTTCCAAGGAATGGTTCGCGGTTCGAAACGAACCTGATTAGAAGTAGTTGCATTCCGAAATTGAGGTCGCTCCTTCTCCTTCACCTTAATAATTCGAGTATTCCTGTCTTCAACCCGTTGAGCCATGTCCATAATTTGAGTTAATCCAGCCGGATTGGCCATCAAAACTTCAGCCTGCACCTCCTCTTCCAGCCCATTGATAAAGACCCCTTCTAATGTCTCTTCACTGACATTTTTCAGTGGAGCCGACATGATTTCAAAATTCTCCCTAAATTCTGCCACCGTACCCGTCTGTTTGAGGGCCAAAAATCGCTGATGAAGGTTACCATATTGAGTATCCCTAAACCTCTCCAATAAACGTTGTTTGAGTTCTGTCCAGCTGCGTATGGGTTTTCTTCCATCTTCCCACTGGAACCAAGACAAGGCATTTCCTTCCATACAAACACTTGCAGCAACAACTCTCTCAGCATCCGAAAATTTTCCCAAACTGAAATACCTTTCAGCTCTGAATATCCACGAATCCGGATCAATTCCATTAAACAGCGGTAGCTCCAATTTACGGTAATTGCCTTCAACAGAAACAACGGTTGTCTTCTCCGAAGATTTGGGTTCCGGTTCATATAGTTTGTCGACGGAATTATTTGATCTCGTTCCGCCTCCTTCTCCTGACATGATAGATCTCTACAGAATTATTTGATCTCGTTTTGCTTCCTTCTCCTGACATGATCGAAGGATCGAAGGATCTACTGATAATCTTATTAACATCTTTGCTATGGTTTGAAGCCCCTCGTTCAATTCACGCCTGCCCATCGCAAGTCCAACATCGAGCCTTTCATTAATTTTTCCCAGCTCCGTTGACATTCTATCATTTAAATGTTCAATATCTCCCTTAAGCTCTACCACGGTTGCACTCAAGGTCGAAATCCGTGCGACTGAGTTCTCCAATTCTTCAATTCGACTATCCATTCAAGTAGTTGGCATCCAATTCCCAGAATTTCGTGCTCCGATACCAAATTGATAGATTCTGCTAGAACACAATGGAAATAGTTGCCTCAGTGATGAAATAGAATTTATAATAAGATGAGATTGTAATGCATAGATGGAGATGAAGTGATTATTTGATAGATTTGATTGCTAAAAGATAACAGAATGAAGGAAGAACAAGTCGGCAGGTTTCGAGAGCTGCCCCTCTCCTAATGGTTCAGAATTGTCATGTTTTCTGAATGCCTTGTAGATCCTACTATCCACTATTTATTCACTTCTAACAAACATGACCTCAACAATTACACCCTATCTCAACATACTAACTACTTTTCCCTCCAATTCCCCTTACACGCTTTTCTTGTGGCGCCTCTGATAAGTGAACCTTATGGGAGGCTTATCACAGTCACCCACCTACATGATTGTGACATTATTCTGTTGCTGAGTTCACTTATTTTAATTTTCAACATCTCATGCAGGTCTTAAATCTCATGCTGTCACATTGTACGAAGCAGGAAAACTTGGTAATGCTAGCATTGCAGATCTTTGTAAGGATCTAAGTACACTAGAGGGAACCAGATTTGAAGGAGAATTGCAAGAATTTGCTAATCATGCATTCAGTCTCCGGTGTGTCCTGGAATGTCTAACATCAGGTGGTGTTGTTACTGATAAGGAGGCAACTTTGATATCTGATGTTTCTTTGGTCAATAGATATGGAGGAACAGGTACAAAAGTATCTATGTCAAATATTGAGGATTATGTGGATTCAAGAATGACCCAGGAAGATTATGATTCTGCTGAACAGTTAACTGGAAGTACTCGTGATGAAAAGTTATCTGCTACCGTATCTGAGGAGATTAACTATGCTGGGGATTCCATATCAAATCTTTGTGTATCAAATGATGAAAAGTCATATCCTATCGAGGGTTTAGATGCTGAAAAAGAAACGGCAAAGAAAAAGAGAAAATACCGAGTGGATATTCTTCGCTGTGAAAGCTTGGCTGCTCTTCCACCTGCAACTTTAGATCGTCTATTTCTCCGTGACTATGACATTATCACGTCCATGGTTCCACTTCCTCATTATTCTGTTTTGCCTGGACCCAAAGGTCCCATTCATTTTGGTCCTCCTTCACATTCTTCTATGACTCCCTGGATGAAATTGGTGCTGTATTCTGCTGTAGGCTGTGGACCTCTTTCTGTAGTTTTTATGAAAGGTCAATGTTTGAGAATGCTTCCTGCACCACTAGCTGGTTGCGAGAAAGCCCTTGTGTGTTCTTGGGATGGATCTACGGTTGGAGGTTTGGGAGGGAAATTTGAAGGGAATTTAGTTAAAGGAAGCATACTCTTACATTGTTTAAATTCACTTCTCAAATACTCTGCTGTACTGGTGCAACCTTTTAGCAGGTATGACCTCAATGATAGTGGAAAACTTGTTACTTTAGATGTTCCATTACCTTTGAAGAACTCTGATGGTTCAATAGCAAACATAGGAGAGGAACGGGGGTTATGTGGAGAGGGAACCTCAAAGTTGGATTCACTTTTAAGTAATATTTCAAACAGAATAAATTTGTGGAGCATCGGATATATTAGCTTATTGAGACTTTTTAAAGAACAAGAATCAGAAAACTTTTCAGTTGATGGTGAGAAGTATGAGTGGGTTCCATTAAGTGTGCAATTTGGCATTCCTCTTTTTAGTCCCAAATTATGTAAAGATATATGTGGAAGAGTGGTTTCTTCTCAGTTACTTCAAACAGAATTACTGACTGAACATCATGATGCAATGCAAGACTTGAGGAAAAGGTTGCTTAATGTTTGTGCTGAGTACCAAGCAACTGGTCCGACTGCAAGACTTCTTTACCAGAAAGAACAGCCAAAGGATTCATCTCAACAACTGATGACTTATGCAAGTGGAAAATGGAACCCACTTACGGATCCTTCTTTTCCTATATCTGGAGCCTTAAGTGAGCACCAGAGACTGAAACTTGCTAACCGACAGCGTTGCAGCTCTGAAATTCTGAGCTTTGATGGTAATATACTCAGGTGTGTTCTTACTTCATCTCATGCTCTGTATTATGCCTGTATTCATTATAAATAGAACTAATTTTCCTTTACATAAAAGGGCCAAAACATCTGAGAACACCAAGGTCAAGGTACAGATGAGGTGCTTGAAATTGCAACTGACCATATTCTATTAAACAAATATTTATTTTGGCTCTCATAATGCACGCTCATAATGCACGTGTCATTTCTGCTGATTGCATTGTCACAGACAAATGACATTTTAGCTTGGCTGACATAAAAGACTTCTGTTGACATAAAAGACTTCTATAGTGTCCAAACGGGAAATTGATGCAAAACAGTTCGGCTGGCACTCTGTTTTTGAAGGAAATAATGCACATAATCACTTGTCAAAGAAGAATACAAAGTGCACTTTTTTTTATTGGTAGTAATTGAGATTTATGGAGTAATATTTACTTGCATGAGTTCCTATTGGAAAATGGAAGTGTTTAGGCAAATTGCGTAGTTTTGACAAAATTATTCGATAAGATTTCGAAAAGTAAGATATAGAGGCAGTGTGGTATAGTGGTTGTCTGCACAAACAAAATACAGATGGATTAAGTTCGCGGTTGATACTATGAGTTATGGGAGAAGGTGACTGAGTATAGATTAAGGTGTAATTCAAAGGTCTAGCGAACTTGTTCGGTTGTATATGAGAGAGATCTACCACAGAAGCTCTTTAACTAGATAAATAATAGATGAAAAATATAGAGAAAAGAGACAAGATTTGCATATGATTTTATTGGTGTAGAAGAAACTATGATCATGATATTATGCCCAAAAAAGTGCCATGGTGGGTGCAAAACCTAAAACAAGTTTCCATTATATTTTGAAATATGTAGCAATGCCAATGCATTTGAGTGATAAAATATTTTCTCATGGCTTTGGTTTTGACTTGAGTGAGGCACATCCAACGTGAAATTCTTTATTGTCTGTTATGTGTTGCCAACTTAGTTTTAGTTGACAGGGCTATGAGGGGATAAATTGGAAGTTAAAAACTTTGGAGTACTTTTGCATCTAAAGGTTTCGATTAAGTAGAGGTAAAATGGAATACTTGAAATGCCCTTTTAGACATAGCAGGTATTCAGGTTCAATAGTCAAACTAAAAGAATGACAACTCATGTAGTTGTGTCTTGCTAGACTTAAAGAAACTAGTGTATACGATAGTCATGTGATCCTAGTAGAAGGGTTCGAAGATGGAGAGCTACACTAAAAATAGCATGATGTGATGGGGGTGAAGGATTTAATTGTATTGAATCTCCCCGTAGATATGGTAATTAATTGAATGGAATGACTTGAAATGACTTACAGAGACGATCCCAAATCTATAGGGAATAGCTCATTTTGTTGTGTACATTCATGCTCGTTACTCTCTCATCATTTACCGAATAGGAAATGGAATGTTATGTGTGATGGTCATCGCAGAGGAGTTCAATTACATACCTTAGTTGCTTACAGAAATTCCATTTGAGGATTAGGGATGTTAAAAGTCTTGAATTTTTTTAATCTGTCCTCGAAAGATCTTTAATTTTGCTTTTCTGAATGTTTGTAATTTCTTTAATAACCATCAATGCTTCTGATGGATATGCTGATTCTCTTCAATGTTACAAATGATATACTACTTCAGGTCTGTAAGCAAATGATGGAATATTATGAAGTTGTTATTAATATTTTTAAAATCCTAAATATCCTGGAAATCTGCCAATGTAATTAAAAATATCATTGCTTGATTTACACATTTTAAAAGATTCAAAACAGAACAAGCTATGATTTCTGGTACTTTGATACCCTCCAAAAACTTTTAATGTTGTGACATTGCTAGTATAGATATGATTTCTTAATGAAATACTTGCTAGCTAATTTTATTATTATCCACCTTTTGTTTTCCATGATTTTCAGATCATATCCTTTGGCTCCTGTTAATGAGGATGCCACTCGGACCATTGAAAATTCCACTTCCGTACGTACTGCAAAAGTCGAATCAGAGGAGATTGAAAGCAAAGAAGTAACTTTTCCCGGTGTAAATCTTCTTTTTGATGGATCTGAGTTGCGCCCTTTAGATATAGGTGCTTGCTTGCAGGCTCGTCAACCTGTCTCCTTGATATCTGAGGCCTCTGCAGGATCTGCTGCTTCTGCAGTCAATTAAGGCTTCAGATTTAATCTGTCAATGTTATAGTATGCTTATCCTCTCATTTTCTGGTGGAGAAGATGGTGTGCATCATGTTGTTATTCACTGCTGCTGATTCATTGATTCTTGCCCATCTATAGGTTGATCGTTAGCATAAGATATGTCTTGTGGTAATTTCTGAAAAAATATTCTTGACCAATTTCTTATAGTTTTGGCAATTTCTCCTGCTAGAAAATTTGTCTCTAACATGTTATGTGCACAACGGTGTGTCCACTCTCATTGCTACTCACAGTCCATTGTTTCAGGAGATTACAATCTGCTTTTCTTCAATTCCAACTGTATCATTTGGGTTTTCTCTCTCTCTGTTTTCACTAGATAAATGGTATACTTCTTTTTGTTGATTGAGAATAGAAGTCAATGTGGGTTTTCAGTGTATCTCATGTCCGTCCTCCACTCATTCATCATTTCACATGTTCATTATGCGCACAATTGAACTATTGATTAAGATAGTCGGGATGCAGGTATTTAAAAATATCCTCTTTGTTTTTATTAGAAGAAAGGTGATTTACTGTCGTTTTCTTTTCTTTCTTTACTTTTTCTTTGGGGGTTGGTGGGAGGTTATGAGTTGATAATATGTTTGTCTGTCGACTTAGTGCTAGTTCAAGGGTTGTTATCAGGTTGATAAAAATTAGCTTGGTTTTGGAAATTTCGAATTTTTTGTGCATTTTCTGCTTCTGTGTTGAGAAGACGCAAACATCTCTTTTTTCTTTGTAACTTGTTGATGCTCAGATGTACCAAAAAGATATTCACAAGATTGAATGTGGACTATAGTATTATTGAAGGCCAATAATAGTAAAAAATTCCAAAAATACTGTTACATGTTATTTATTCATAAATTACTTCATATTTATTAACGCACGTATTGCCCCCAAAAGTAAGCATATAAATTTTTTTAATAATTTGATTACTATAAGTAAAGTTGAATTCTATCTAATGAATGTTATGATAAATAAAAAGCTATTCACAAAACTAAAACAACATTATCACATAGATTTGAAAAAAATAAATTACGTTTAAAATAATTATGGCCTAAGTTATAAAAGGGATCTGGTGCTCATTCATAAGTAATTCTCATGGAGGAGCCATCACACTTCAGGTGTAATGGAAGTCCAAATTGTTAAGTTTATACAATCCAAGAAAAAGAAATCATAATTCGGTAAGCATGATGCGATCTTCCCTACAGCTACCTCATTTGCTATCTCTTTCGATCTTCTTCTTGCTTGTTGCAACTGCTTTGGAGTCCTAAAGAGTGATTTCTTTGTTTTTGTTGTCTCGAAAGGTCATAGAGACTCTCTCCTTACTTTCACAGTCACTATCTGCAACTGAATTGTGATTCTTTCTGTATGGCCTTCACATAAAAAATCTGGGGTTCCATTATTGTACACTGTGACAGTAGACATTGATCTAATGTTCTGCTTATGGAATAAAAGAGGTGATTAAGGATTAGCGATAGATGTAAATATACATAGGAACATCGCGTAGGCTTGATGGCTCTTGTCGTGTCTTACAGTTCAGGATACACCTTTGCCCTACGGAAAAGAAAATTGTATTCAGTCATTGAAAACAACTGTTGGTTCAGCTCATCTGTTTAATTCATTGTAAAAAGGATTACACTTCACTGTTAAAGGAGACAACTAGTTCTTCATGTCTTGTGATAGTTTCTGAATTAGGAGTTACCTTGGCACAACTTTCACATGAGGACATTACTAAAAATCGAAGATATTTCCACCGTGGACATATGTAACCTTGTTGCAATTACCGTAACTCATTATTAGTATGGCTGATTCGGTGCCTTAACGCACTCTGTAGCGTTGATCAAGAAGAAGAAACAATGTTGCATGAGTTAAGTTGATGTATTGATTATTGTAATGTACAAAAGAAATTTAACCTAAATTCATAATTAAAAATCAGTTGATGATATTTTTTAAAATATTATATTAACTATAAAAAGAAGCTTAAACGAAGCGAAACATGATTTTTTTTATTACTAGACACTGCAGACCTATTTTAGGCACGAATAAGGTTGTCATTCAAGGCAATGATATTCAAATAAAGTGAGATTCAATAACTCGGTATCAGCTTTAACCCTAACATGATACAACGCAGCATAGTAAATGTATTTTTCCCATTGTCGTATGCAGGCCCAGTTCTGGCCCACGACCACTAAGGCAGTGGCCTTAGGCCTCAAGGTATAAGAGGGCCTCAATTCTTTTAAAAGGAAGTGGCATTGGACTTCAAGGTACCAAGAGGCCTCAATTCTTTTAAAAGCTCAAAACAATTATACTTATGAAATATGTAAATCACACATGGTACTAATATAAATTTTAATTTCAATTTTACTACCTACCTTTTTTTTTAATTCTGAAAGTACATTTAGTTTATAAGAGAAAATAAATAATTTTTAATAAAGAAAAATAACAGATAAACATGATTTTTTTTATTACTAGATACTGCAGACCTATTTTAGGCACGAATAAGGTTGTCATTCAAGGCCATGATATTCAAATAAAGTGAGATTCAATAACTCGGTATCAGCTTTAACCCTAACATGATACAACGCAGCACAGTAAATGTATTTTTCCCATTGTCGTATGCAGGTCCAGTTCTGGCCCACGACCACTAAGGCAGTAGCCTTGGGCCTCAAGGTATAAGAGGACCTCAATTCTTTTAAAAGGAAGTGGCATTGGACTTCAAGGTACCAAGAGGCCTCAATTCTTTTGAAAGTTCAAAACAATTATCCTTATGAAATATGTAAATCACACATGGTACTAATATAAATTTTAATTTCAATTTTACTACCTACCTTTTTTTTTAATTCTGAAAGTACATTTAGTTTATAAGAGAAAATAAATAATTTTTAATAAAGAAAAATAACAGA
>CAIGRP010062585.1:0-51208 GCA_903798385.1 Fraxinus cuspidata | reverse complement strand
TTGAGTATAAATCTCAACACTTTTTTACTTCAAAACAACTCGTTTCTTCTCATTTTTTTCTTCCGTAACAAGGTCGGAGTTTTGTCTTAACGCTTAAAAAAGCACCAAAAATCAATTGAAAATTACTCCAAAACATTAACCCAAGTCTTGATAAGAGGTCAAGATAAACTCTTAAATATAACCACCCTTTTTATCCAACTGCTCCAGCGTACGAAATGTGACGAAGGATTGGGATTGAGCAGTAAATAATGATTGGCTTTAGATGTTTATATTAGTTTGTGTTCGATACACTACCTTTTTCCATGGAAAATGGAATTNAAAATCAATTGAAAATTACTCCAAAACATTAACCCAAGTCTTGATAAGAGGTCAAGATAAACTCTTAAATATAACCACCCTTTTTATCCAACTGCTCCAGCGTACGAAATGTGACGAAGGATTGGGATTGAGCAGTAAATAATGATTGGCTTTAGATGTTTATATTAGTTTGTGTTCGATACACTACCTTTTTCCATGGAAAATGGAATTAGTTTTTTATTTTTCAAGTTTTGTAGTGTTTGATGATAATAATTTTCTTGGCATTTGGTTTTCCACATTGGCTCCTCACGCGCCTGTTTTCTTGGATGTGCTTGAATTGTTTTTCCCACCTTTTTGGTGGGAAATGGAAGTTCCTGTCTTTTTTTTTTTTTAACAATGGAAACAAATTTCATAACCAATCATAAAAAAAAAAAAAATTCACTTTAATGGACAATTTCCATATAAAACAAAGTCAAACGAACACTAAACTTTGATAGAAATGATTTTCTAGGATTTTTTTTTTTTTTTGCAATGGATAGAAATTTTATAACCAATTGTAGAAAAAAATTATCACTTTAATGAACAATTTTCATGTAAAACAAAGTCAAACAAACACAAAAATATCCAAAATTTTAAAATTTTTCGGGTGTAAAATTATACCAACCAAATACACTTAATTAACAATTCCCTGAAAAACAAGTTCTAAGCAATTACATTATTTGAAATTCATTTTCTTTCCACCAATTTTCCACCCTTACAATGAAACAGACCCTTAGAGTAAACAGATATTTAGCCAATTTTCAAAGCAAACCATTTAAAATGGTTTCAAAAATTTACAAATCAAACCATACCAGTTTTTGCAGGTTTACTTCAAACCACGATTTATCTAGCGACATGAAATTTACAATTCTTAAATAAGTTAAAACATAAATATTTTAGTCTAAAATCTCAATAACTTTCTAAACATAAACGTTACAACATTAATATATTGGTCTCAATACAAACTTGAAGGAATACAAATGAACTTGTAATACATATATGCTCTTTGGAATCTGGTTCAAAATAACAAATATAATGATATGAATAAAAATTATTCAACTGTTTCTTTAAGACACTGATATGAAATTACTCGTATACAACATGGAAAAAAAAAATAAATAAATAAAAGGACAACCCTATTTAAGCAGTAATAATACTCAGTGATCATTGTATACTCCAACGGATTAATGCTGGACTTATTGAGAAATTGTCTATTAAGTACTTCTATTAAGCAACAATGACACAACACATCAATACAACAAATCTAGTTTGATTCTTGAGACTCTCCTTAAACTTATTCATTTATTAATTGATGAGTCATGTCACTATTGTTCAATAAATCATTTCTCTATGCCTAAATGTTTAAAATTGTGCTAGTGTTATGCATATTTTTTTAATGGTTTAGAAACAGTTTGATTCAATTTCAAATGATTTTTAACTCTCCAAACTTAAATTAACCATTTCTAAATGGTTTGGTCCAATTCAAAAAACCGATAAACTATTGGTCCACGTGGACCCAAATTAATAGTTTCAATTTATTCAGAATTGACGATTTTTTTTATTTACCTCGATTCATATTATAGTTTTGAGATTTGAGTTGTGTAGAAATCCCACCAAAGTGATGAGTTACTAGGTTTCAGGTTTAATCGGTGGATTACCATTGCATTGGAGAAAAATGTGACTTACACTCACCTCCACATAATTATTCACATCTTCTGCATTGGAGAAAAATGTGGCTTACGCTTACCTCCACATAATTATTCACGTCTTATTTAGAAGTTCCATAGGACACAACTTATAATTACTTAATTTTAATTTAATTACTTCTAAGAGATGCCCTTAAACAGGTCAAGTACTTTTGACTGTAGCTTAATTTAATATATAAATAAATAAAAATCTATTTTGTAAATTTGTCAGTTAGGGCTTTATGTAAAGTTTTATGTAATGTTTGAACTCGACTGTATATTGGCATCAGCACACGAAAGCCTAGCTCGTAGCGAGTCTAACCCCAGGACCACGGGGTGACCTAACAAGCCTTTGAAGGCTGGCCATGCCGAGCCCGCAGTTTGGCTTGCGGGTCCTTGCAAACAGTCTTGCATGTCAACCTGCATAGGTCACGAACCAGACTGGCCAGTTGGCAAACGACCAAAGTCGATCTATAATTTTTGAAATATCATATAATGAAATTTGGATAATTACATGGATACGGTAAAATAGACTCATTGAGCACTGTTCGACCAAAAGACGATGACATGTTGAGCCTTTCTTGGCTTTTCCGTTCCCTGGTTCGTATACAGCCAGTGGTTCATAAGCTATCACTTGGAACAAATCGAGCTACAGTATTCCCTCTATTTGATATCCTACAAATGGATATTCAAGATTCAAAGTTATTCCTTCCACCACTATACTGGTAAGAGGGTTTTGAAGGTCTAATTCGACCGAACCAAACAAAGCACCACCACCATACCGGTAAGAGGGTTTTGAAGGTCTAATTCGACCGAACCAAACAAAGCACCACCACTATACCGGTAAGAGGGTTTTGAAGGTCTAATTCGACCGAACCAAACAAAGCCCTGTCGTGTGCATAGCTCAAACAAAAGCCAAATTTTGCCTTCAAGTTGAAAGACTGTACGAACACATAAATTAACACAGGTTACAACACTTGTCTCAACAAGTTTAAGGTACATAACTTGAATGTCAACTTCTTCCTCCACCACAGGATACTTTGATGCCTACATAGCTGGCTGGCTGACTTGCAAATAAGCATTTACGTAATTCTTATCTTAAGAAAATTAAAAAAAAAAATCTCCCCGGCTGTACATATTAGCAGTCATTTCTCCATAATAATAGAGTGAACAAATTCAAATTCAAAGTGATATTAATCAAAGCAACAGCTGGAGAAAAATGGGATTTCAAGGAACTATCAAGATTGATGTGCACTTGACAATATATTAACTCACAGGAAGCACTCTATTTCAATTCACCTGATTTACACGCCATATAAGATTCAACGTTTTTTACTAAAAATTACCCATCCACTTCCAGCATACATTGGCATTACGATAGTGAACGACTGTTGGAATGGGTATAGTTCTATTTGCTCAATAGGTGAACCCATGTTCCTTCTTTTCATCCGAATCGCTTTCTGCAGTATAAAGGGTAAAAATGAGTTTACCTGTGAAGATTAAAACCTCATGTCTTCAAAAGCTACAGCTTTTAAGCTCTGTCGTATTCTAAAAACACAGAATACATACTCAGTTTATCCGAACTTCATGCTCCATCATTCTTCATGCGGTTCTGTACGATTTTCTTGCCTTGGAGGTTCTGTGTAAACTTGTCCGTGCTCTCTAAAGTCTCTAAACATTGACAGAAATGAGTTGAGACTTTCTGAAGAAGCTCCCCCCAGGATCCATAGTAACAGGGAACTAAATGAGTTCATAGCCCCAGGGTTGCCTCCACCCTCTGGCTGACGGAGGGCAGGCTGTCCCTCAATTTCAAGAGGATTCCCTAACCTCTCTGGATTGTCATTATTAGGTGGTTCTTGAGGACCAGGGAATGCAGTTGCACCATTTCTTGGCATTCCTGTATTGGTTCCAGTTCGAATTACAGGTCCAGAAGCCAAATCTGTGTTAAGAAGCCCAGGGTTTCTCGTATTTAATCTTGTAATGTGTAATGTTGAGGCAAGAATAGTTGACGAGGTAATATGAAAGTCAGGATGTTGCTGAAAATGTGACCGTCGATTTTGCATAAACCTCTGCAGAGCTGGAACCTGCGATGACAGCAGGCATGCAAGTGATGTACAATCTCTATATGTACATGTAATTACCAACATTATGCATGGAATGTATCTCACTCCATCTCTATTATTACATAAACTAACGAGTAATGGCATTCTCAGCTATTCCACATCATTCTTTTTTCCCCATTTCCACATAGAAATCGGTGATGTGTATTTGGTATGCTCCTTGTCAAGTGTAGGCATTGGATTATAACATTATACTCTCTCGATGTTTGGATACTTCGAATAGTTTAAATGGATAACTTGAAAAATAATAGGGTTGCCCACAAGAAGGGATTTATCTTGCATCATTCAAGTTAGGGATTTACTTCCTATTTTAATAGATTCCTCATAAAGATAAAAAAATGCTATGAAAGTTACAAAGAGGGGGTTGAAATTGCTACATTTTAATCTCCTAGCAGTCCTCGAAAACTTAGTAAGTGCATGAAGAGGACATTGTTAGAAACAAAAGTAACAGAAGTACAATAGTTAGTTTCACAACGTTTGTATTGAAATCTGAAATGCATTTCTAAGCATCGTGGACCCCCTCAAGAAGGCTGCATGTCTACAACAGAGATCTTCAGTCTTTTTCATACATGTCTCATACTATTACAACCGCAATAAATTGTTCATAAAATTCTCAGAAACTTCTATAATATTAGATTTTAATGAGGCTCTACTATGCTGCATTCAAGCATGAAAGTGAATATAAAAATAAACAAATTCTTACATTATGATAAATCTATAATTTTTTTATTTAATAAATTGTACCAATTCAATAATTTATTCAAGAATTGTCGTTTAAAGTGACCCTGACCAGTGTAATTAACTAAGAACATACCCATAAAGTTTACTTGTACACCAGACATTAACACCATGACACTCATTTGACTATCAACAATTCCTCATAGGGTCGTATCTCATGCCCATGCAAATCGCATCTGTGATCTATATCCATGTCCATGTTTCTTAGGTTATAACAGGATATACTCCTAACAGTTAACAGTGACAGTGCCAAGCGTGTAGCATATACCACCCAACAAACCCTTTCAAACTAGTTGGTTCAGCTAAAGCATACATATTAGTCGATATGACCCACATACTAATTTCTAAACGCAGATATGATAGCTTACGTGTGAAAAACAATATTTACATGAAAGTGTGTACTACAAATATAGTACCTCGAAACGGTTCCAAAAATAGAGGATAAGGTGCTGCATAAATGCTGCAGTAGTCGAGAGAGCTAAATAAGAAAAACCTACAAAAGAGTAAATTGAGCTTATGAATGGAAAAAAACTATAGGAGGCAACCTTTTGAACTAAAACATAATTTGGCACATCATTACCATGAGTATACGAAAAGAAATATATGTGAAACACCAGAAAGTAGAGAAGAAAGAAGCGGGGAAAGAACTTCATAGATATTGGAGTGCGAACACTGCAAACAAAACAAGCAAAATAGTATCAGAAAAGGAAATGCAAGAACGGGTACAAAGCAAGGCAATATTTCCATTATAGGACCGTGCTTTTAATCATGCTCTTTTATGAAGTCCCTGTTTTCTAGGTTTTTAAGAACCTTTCAGGGGTTTCCCAGTTATTTGCTAGACAAGAAACACATTTCAAATCTCACAAGAGAAATAAATAGGAGACAGTGGTATTGGCTGGATTTTCCTGAGCTATTTATTACTTTGCTTACCACTTCCTTCCCCTCGACATTTAAATCCATACAGCCTACAGGAGGGACGATGAAGGAATACTACCAGGTAAGGTGAGTAGTATTGAGTGTCTAGCAGGGGAAAAATCAACTTTTGCAGCACAACTTGAAAACACAGAATGAACTCTTGCCACCCATTCATGGAATACTGAAAGGGATTTGCAAGAACATAAAATTATTTATATGAAGCGTTTAGCTCACATAAACTGAAAAAGAATTTGGAAAGAGTCCTATTCTATTGATTATTCTTTTAGAAGGGCATTCGGATTTAGCCTGTGTTTGACAACCATTATTTTGAAAATACAAAGTTTTGAATGGTGATTTTTAGGAGAACGTGTGGTTAAAATGTAGGAAAAAGTTTTAGATTTACGTGCGGAATATTTTATTGTGTGAATGTGTGGTTGAAAATGAATAAGTAAAAAAAAGAGTTTAAATAATGGTTATAAGGGCTTAATATCATTCTGAATTTAGACTTTATCAATCTTTGATTTCTTTAAACTTTACGCTATGTGATTCAGATTAAATTTTAATTTCTTTTAAGGTTTGATCAGAAATAACTTAGTAAATCTCCCAAGGCTAATAATGTATATTTTTGCTCAAGAGAGAAAAGGGTGTTTCTCTAAATAACAGCAACCCCCATCCAAAGAAAGAGCTCCATCATATATATCCTAATAAATATGGTGGAAACTACATCAATTTCTGTATTTTTTATAATCTCTTCAAAGTTAATATTTAACTTTATGTTTTATTTTTGTATGTGTAAGCGTTTATTTCCAGTAGGGTGTGAAGTGGCGAGACCAACCTGATGAGTGTGAACAATTCGCAGAGCCAGACAAGAATTAAAACCATGAAAGCCAATAACTGATCATCATAAAACTCAAAGAGGAAAAACAGGATGCCAATCATAATCTGGAGACACAGCAGTCAATTAATATCAGAAAAGGCCATAAAAATTACAGAAAAATAGAAGAGCAGAATAGATGATCTCAGGAAGGGGAAAAAATGAAAGAAGCTGCATTCTAACCGGTACAAACACAAGGGACTCGATTACATGCACAAAGATCAATTGAAATGTTGGAAGCCTATGTCGAGCATGATGCTGGAGCTGCACTGCAAAAAATTGAGACACAGAAATGCCAATCAAGAAGATAAATAAGCCTAGAATCCCATTGAATCACCTAAAAATCGAAAGACATATTAACACATTGAGACTCCAAAATTAGCAATAGTAAATTTTTCTGAAGCCCACTTGCAACAACATGATTTTTGTGGCGAAAGCCTACTACGACATTCTGTTTTGTGTAGGGATGGGTAGGTTTGATGTTTGTTTGTGGGGAGGGGGTATGATATTCAAGTTGGTTGAGCTTTAGTGACCTCAGGTAAGATGTGACGAGTGTGCCAATCACGTGGCCTGCTAGTAAAACATCAGTAATTTAACCTCTGTTAGACATTTCTAGGCGTTTTCAGATAATCTCCATCTGCAAAGTTGAGGTCACATAATTTAAATAATCAATCCATCAAACAAACCTGTAAACTTTAGCATACGAGTTTGTGTCTCTCTCAATGTAAATGAAACTGACATAGTGGTTGTGAAGAAAACAAAAAGTGACATCATCAGCACACCACACTTGGTCACAAGATAGTCTGCAAGAAATTGAAAACAAAATCTATTGTGTTAATCCCATAATACATTCAATGTCATGCTAATTCAATATCAGAAATTTTGTGGTTACAAATACCAATATCGCAAAATGAGACAGTAAACATATTACCAAGCATCTCAGTAAGCTGCTGAAATAAGATTATAATTTATTTTTTGTTATGTCAGGTAATTAGTTTCTCCAAACCATGTTGCAAGAGTGTTAATGTTACATACATTGGGAAAAGCTACCAAGACAGAGAAATTTGGGTCTGTTTGGGAAATCTAAAAACTGGCTCAGGTCAGGTCAGGTCAGGTCCAGAATTACAGTTTCATTTAGCCCCTGTTTGAGCTCCATTATTTGACAACTTATTTTTCCCCAAACTCATTTTCAACTTCACATTCTCCCAATTAAATAATTTTACACGTAGACCTAAAAATTTTTCCTACTTTTTAAACACATTCTTTAAAAAATCACTATTACAAAATCTATTTTTACAAAAAATGGGGCTCAAACAAACCCTAAGGAAGTTATTTTGATCTGGTTTTGACGTCAATGTTGCTGTCTAAGATTTTGAACTAGATAGTGAAGATAAAAAGAATTCAATATTCTATTTCTTTTTGAAATGAAAAGAACAGGACAAACTTGAGATGAGATGGAGAATTCCATTTTTGGTTAATTGTTTATCATTTTCAGAAGTTATCTAACAGGTCAATTCAGTTTCCCCTCCCAATCAGCATCCTGTTAATGGGCATGAATTCTAAATGAAAAAATTTTGAATCATTTGGGCTCAGATTCTTGCCTTTGTCTCCCTAGCTAAACTTTGCCCTGAATTAGCCAGTCTGTACTAGCACCTTGTAAAACAGGTTCTAGGAGTCCCCAAATGCTACCTTCGCCTCAAGTAATTTCTCAACAAATATACTAATCGAAAAACTGCTTTTATAAAATGGAAATGCATTTGTACGAATTCTTAGTATTATATGCAATTTGCAATTCTGGCCTATCATATATCTTCATTACTTCAAATTCTTGTCTGCATAATCTAAAATTGTCTTGGAAATAGTAAGCTTAATAATTTACCATGTCTGGTACACAAGAAGGCTTAGATGCCAGGATGAAAAAGTGTTTACGGCTTCTCCTTTTTAACTACTTGCCTAGTATATAAAAACCTGATGGGGAAGCTTGTACCTAAAGAATACTGCTCCTGCGGGAAAATAGGGACACCCCAACCCCACATTTGATTTATGAAATAAAGGACAAGGTAAAAATAAAACCGACCATCCCATCCCTTTCCTACCCAAGACCACTGTCCTGTCTTGATCAACCATCTCCAACCCTTTTCCAGCTCAAGTATTGTATTCCACCTTCAGCGATCATCTGTGCCTTCTTACCCAACTGCCTTGCCACCCACCCCCTCCCCAAGCTTCCATCCCAACCCAAAGTTTACATGCAACTGATGGAGATCCTATTAGATATATTCTAGGAAAGACTTTCCACATTGAATACTTATTTCACAAAAAGTACTTAGGGTTTCATTTTACAGATTTTTTTAGTATTTATTAGTGGTTTCCTAGTTAAATTAGATTAGTTTAAACCTTGTATAATGGGAGTTTATGAAATCTAATAATTAGACATGACAACTGAATAAAATCTACATTTCTGTTCTCCAGTTTCTACTTCTCTCCCCTCTCTCGTGTGTCTGTCATTCTTCTCCCTTTCTATCTCCCACCCCCCCCGCCCCCTTTCTTCTCTTTCTCCCTCTCTTCCCCTTTCTTTACCCTTCTTCTACAAGTTTCTATCTCCCCCTTGTCCTTTGATCATCGATCCTACTTTATTAAGGGCACATGAGCATCTCCTGGCTGTGGTCCTTAAAGCCTGGATTATACTATTAAGTAGCATTAAGAACATCGTCCAGGCTTCGTGATTTCTGTTAATATTCTCTCTGGTTTTTATCAGCGAAGGTGGTAACTGATGCCAAATTACATTGTACTATAAATGTCAATTGTCATACCAAAAAAAATTTTACTATAAATTATAGTTGTAACTCTACTAAATGTCTAAGCAATCTCCCTCAAAATTGATAGCTTTATCCAATTCCAGAATAGCGTGTGCTTGAGCTGAAGCAGAGAGAACCTAAAAGCTCCTATTTTTCCTTAAAAATAAACGTTGTTTATCCATTTAATATGAAGGGAGACTTTATTAGAGCATATTTCCCAGGTAAATCTTGATTATACTAGTTATCAATTTTGAGCGATGACATTATTTACGAAGATGCTGCTTCATAGTTGGAAAATAATTGCTAAAATATTCTAACATGTCCTAAGAATGAAGAAATATTTAAGAAATTGTGCAACTGCCGGAGAAATGAAAGTTGATGGTGTTGTTGTACATGAAGCACAGAACAAAATTGAAAATAAATGTTCCCGACCTCCAAATTTTGCATAACTTTCAGGTTGCTCTTGAGCATAAGTAAGATTGTAGAAATCCTTTGTTTGGTAGTTATAAAGATAACCTGCATGGATTATGCATATAAACGGTCAGAACGATTAGAAGCACCAGAATATTAGCACACAACCCTGCCTCCTGCCATATTTGATTGTGCTTACAGAATATTGAACTGTGACTTCTTTAGAGCTTTGTATTATGATTCTAGTAGTAACATATAATTAGGATATTTGACTAACAATTGTGTGTTAGAGAAGTAAGGGAAAGTAAGAAAAACAATATGATATAGGACAGATAAGTTCATGAAAAGAGTTATGAGTTATTTACTACCAGCAGTAGTAACATCTGACAATATCAGGGTTTGAAAGAAAAGGATAAACCAACAATAACTCCTCAAGTCAGAAGCAATTATCAAACAAAAGGTATTTGCCACATGCAAATGTCCAGTTTTGAAACAGAATAAATTTACCCAGAAAGTGCTATAATTGTATAATTCAGGAATTAGCCACCATATACCTTGACCAGGAGAATTCAACAAACTATTCATCAGAATAGTATCGTATCCTACGAGCCTGTTTATCAGCAGCTGCTGCCACCTACAAAGAGAAAAGTATACTTATGTTAGCATTCATTATTTCAAGAGCACACTTCCACTCAATTTTGTGTTGCAGACTTGTTCTTGATGTTTTTCTGTTACCGTGTATTGTACTCTTTTTCCACTGACCTTCCTGAGGTCAAATGGATCATTTCCTTCCGCCTCTTTGTTTTAATGGAAGGGCAGCTAAAAAGGGTTCAACTTGATACACTTCATGAGATAAATTTTGGCTCAGAAAATTATCGAGCGCAGCATGTCACTTGAGAATGTGTGTGGTGGGTGGAGGTAATGCATGAAGAAACTTTTTTCCACAGTTCTCCAGTTTTTGTTTTATGATGTTTAGATCATCTAAATGTTGAATTCATTATGTGATAATTGACACTAGTTTGAGAACAAAACTATGAAACGGAAATCATGTTTGGCACCATATGTATCTGAAATGTGTTTCAAGTAAAAACAAAGACAAATGTGATGCCCGGAACATAGCAGCATCAGACTGGCACTGAGATGTTAAATTGGTAAACTATCCCAAGGAAATTCAACCAACGCAACCTGTATTCGGGCATACTTACATTTTACATATTGTACACAAATTACAGTTTACATATTTTTGTGAATCAAAATAATAGTAAAAATTTACAAAACACAACCTATGTATAGGGGTAATTCACTTCACGTCTATATTTTCAGAAATTACAATTTACATGCAACTATTGCATTAGAATTAATGAACAAATAACATATTTCACATGCCAAAATTATTGGAAAAATACAAATTAGTAATTTTTGGACTTATGAATACCAAAGATAGTATATATATAAGGTTCACTTCTATAAAGTAGGTCAAACTATAGAAAATTATAATTGCATTTTGAATGAGTAATATAAAAGGGGCATGGACAGTTAAATGATATCCATTCCTTAGTACAACGTGAACATTGAATGAAATGGACAATGAAAGTTATTAGCCTTGTCAGAATTATAGAAAACCAATTTAATACAAAATTATGAATAAGTGAATCTATTATATAAATAACTTTCTCTTTCTAACATGTTTGTCTTACATTGTAGTTAATTTCTTTCAAAGCAAAAGAAATTTTTTAAAATTCCGATCTGAAGTCAAGAAACTCAATCAATACAATACACAAAGTCTGCAGGTGATGATATAGGTCTAAAGGGAGGTGAAAGGATTTCAACCCAATCCCCACCCCCAAAAAATAAATAAATAAATAATCGAACCCAATCCATTGGCCTAGGAAGGCTCCGCTCTAACCATTTGAGCTAGGCCTTGGCCTCTTTCTTAGGTAGTTATTGATTCTTAGTGCAGCCTTCTGAAGACACAAGAACACTCTCTTTCCTTGTCGAAATAGAATTAATATTGATATTTGTATTTACATGCTCATCATAATCATAAAGTAGAGAGAGAGAGAGAGAAGTGCAAAGCTTTACCTGTTGCCGAAGCAAGTATGTCGAGCTGAGATGCTAATATTAATAGTATGAATGTTATGCCTTGATCTGGCCTCTTCAGGCAATAAGAAATAGCCCTTAAAAAAATAAAAATAATAAAATAATAATCATAATAATAAATTAAAGAATAACGTTTACAGCATCAAGAATAGTTGAAAACCAAGAGATGCATCAGTACTATGTAAAATAATCTAATGGAAAAAAGAAGCCACTAAAATGAACTAATAAAATAAAGCATACCTTCTCCATCGTATACAAGTAAGCCGGTTCAAATGCCTTGCTTCTCTTTTCAAGCCACTGCACTGTGATATTAACATCAATCACAATCTAAGATTACAAATTTGACAAGATTCCAATCACTAAACTTTAAGCTGATATCAAACACCTTCATATATACATCCACAGAATAAGAAGGTAGCTTATACTTGTCCTGTTATCCATTAAAAAGTAAGATGGTAACACCCAATATTAATCGCTCAATGTATGAGTATCCATTTTCTTGATAAGCACTCAAACAAATCTACTTAAGCATTTCAAACAATTAAAATGATGCCCAACATGGATTGAACAACTACATTAGACAATAAGGTAAATAAATTAATAGACTGATATAAGATGGAAACAGAAATCATGATGTCAACTTCCGAGTATTCTCTTTTCGAATATATTATTATATACCAAAATACAGAAGAGAATAAAAACATCACCATACAAGGGTACCTTGCTTTTTGCATGACCTAGGAACAAGAAAAGATTGCATTCTTAACTTTTCTGAAGTAAATTATTTTTTGCCCATATTATATCAGATGTTATTTCTTCTGGCGCTTGCCAAGTGGGAGCCTATGAGATAATGTTGAAACTATACATCACCAACCACACTGTCAAGCCTCTTTGTCAACATGATGCACATTAAAAATCAGTTGGAGGTACACAATTCCATCTCTTACCAATTTGCATCTATCTATATATATATAAAGCCTTGCAAAACTGCACTGTAAAATATGAAATAGTTTTAAATTTCTTTTAAATCTTCAGATTTTCACTAGTAATCAATGTTTTAATACAGGGCAAAAAACTGTTTGTGGGTCAATAAGCACAAATATCGTTCTCTAATGGTTCCTTTTGCACCCATTTCTGTCTTGGGTTGCAATCAAGAATCTTCTACAATGACGTGGACTTCACCTGTCTTAGAGAGGCAATAGAACATATTACTCAAGCCATAAATAGTCTAATTGACAATTTGATGACGGTGTTCATAAAGCAATACTCCCACCAAAATAAAATAAGATGGCTTGCATGATTTGCAGGCTTGACACAACTATATTACTCCTTTGATAGCTTACAATTTCGAAGTTAAAATAGCACATACAATCTGAAAATTGGACTGTAGCCGTTACAAAGCGTTGGAGATAAAATATAAATAAATCACTTCCCTCCTCTCTAAAAGAAAGTACAAGTTTATGGATAATGTCGTTCGATGTGGCATCAAATCAAACAAAAATCATGAATTCAAATCTCAGTCCCACTCAATTGTAAAAATTCTACATATCACATATTTGATAAAAAGATGAATCGCGTGAGGGTATGTTGAACCACATCTGCTAAAATCTCAAGCTCTTATGGAGAGGACAAATTTATTTATTTAAATTTGTCTTAAACACTCCTCATCATGTGCAGGATGGATTCCTTTTTCCCACAGTTGCCTTAAATACTAAATTTATGTCAACAATAACTCCCAAGGAAAGAGATACTTCCTAAAATGTTTTGCAGCTTTGTCAAGAATGGACAAACCAGACATGCAGACTACAGGCAAAAGATTCTGAAACACCTAGATGTGTCTGAATGCATAAGAGCTTATAATACGGCAATATACAGTGAGATAACAGAATCAGAGGATATAAAATTTACCTGCATAGGAGTTCAGCCTGTCCAAATGCAAAATTTTTAGCCACTTGGGAATATCAAAATTCAAATTAATACCAGCAATATCCTGCATAGAGACAAAGAATTGATTTATTAAGAACTGAACAATGTTGTCATCCAAAACCTTTTAACATATTTTCAAATATAAGAGGCTACTGGTGATCAAGTTTACAACACTAAATCCCAGCCTGTCCAGTTTTCTGCCATCTTGGAGGAAGAAAGCCAATGGAGGAGACGTTTATTTTACACCCATCTACCATGCCTTTCATCTCTTCTCTCTAAGAGAACAGTGCAAAGTTAGTTTCTCCTTCCACCCTTCTTATTGCACCCCTCCAATTCAGCTCTTTACAGATTCTAAGAATCAAAAACTTAACAGATATCAATGTATTCCAATTCCAAATACGATAGGGATCAGCTTCACAAGCAACATCCATGAAAGAACAGATAATGTTGTCAGTATATTGTTCTCCAGCTAAGTTCTTATTCTCAACTGTGCAATAACTATTTTTCAAGTGTTAAACCCCACTTGCCTCCCTCTTTCAAAATAGCAAACAAATTCACTCCAAGAAAATATAAAACCCATTGAGAACATAGGGAAGGAAAGGGATGACAGAGTTTAGTATAGTAATGCACAAATTCACATGAATAAATTGTCCATATGATATAATCTGTTTCCTCGTTATTTAAGATGACAAGTACAGCTTACAAGAAAAGATGCATATAGGATTCCGATTTGTGACTCTTTAAAGACATTTAAAACCATATTGCACAGTTGGTTTATACTTCCCTAATCATGAGCAACCACAATTATTTTATGAGCATAACATAATACCCTTCACTAAAAACTCCACCAATTTTAAGCCCCTGTTTGTTACCTACTAAAATTTTCATTCTCATTCTTCTACTCATTTTCAACCACACATTCTTCAATAAAATAATATTTTCCATCACATCAATTACTTTTCCTTCTTTTTCAACCACAAATTCTCCATTAATCTACTATTTCAGAATACATTCTTCCAAAATAATATGGATCAAACACACCCTAAATAATGATTTATAAGTAATGCACTACGATCCCCTTCTTAGTCCTTCCTTTGACATATTCCATTTTGGTACATGAAATACATGGGGGATTTTTACATCCCAATTTGAATTCACAGCCATGCTTTAGGTAAACCCTAAGTGGATATGCACATACACACTAATTTTTCCATGACAAGGAAGGAAAATGGAAAAGAAAAAAAAGGGGGATAAATAATGCATACGCTATGGTAAATTTCAAATTGTCAGACTCCTCACCCATAAACCACCAAGAATTCGTTTTGCCAATCTCCAAAAGAAAGATATACGCCCATGCCACTTTCTAAAAATATGAATTATAGCTGCCTTGAGTGACTCTTTGGGTGAGATAAAGAACCTGCCACGTGATCCATCTTTATTGGTTTTCACCACCACATCATCAGCTGCTGCCTTAAAGCTTTCACTACTAACACAAACTTCTTCTTGAGATTCCAGAACATCGTTGTCAGGGCTCAAGAATTTTAATGGAGATTTCCCCCTCCTTGCACCAGAAGATATCCAAGTCAACCACGATTTTTTCCCAAAAAGAGGCAATCCATCTCCAACCACATTTGTTGCCTTTGAAATTGCATTTTCGGTTTCTTTTTTATGAGCATCCGTTGCATCATACTGGGGCTCATTTTGTGACCACAAACCAGCACTAGTAATCTGCATCAGAAAAGCAGAATATGCCTTTAATTTGACATTTGAACTAGCAAAATCCAATGAATCAGCAATTAACAGCAAACACATTTCTTGACTGCAATATTGTCATTTATATATTTCCAGCAAGAGTCAACCACGTTTTGACGTAAAGTGCACAGCAGAAACTAATCCTTGAATTAAACATATATCACAAATTGAATTTGATGAAGAACAATACGCAGTAGACATGCCTTGAGAAATAGGCTTCACATAACAGAGAATCACAATTCACAAACCTTAATCTGAATCAGCTGGGCCTCAGACATGTCCACTTCAGAAAGCTCACTTGAACAACCAGGCTTCATCATCAAATTATGAACAGTGAATATACATAAATATATATAAAATATAATTTAAATCAAATGTAAAAAAAAAAACCTTTGGAAAATAATTAGTAGGATATTTTACTACCCAATAACACAAAATAAGAAACATCGACCCAGAGACGAAAAAAAAAAAAAGAGGTGGAGGAAAAACCTGTTGAACATAATTGGCGTGCATAACAACGAGAATACAGAAGAGGGTGATCGCCAAGAAAAGAAAAAAATACTCAAGCGTGACTCTGATTTTGGGCGTCAGCATCTCTGAGAATCGCTCTTGAACCCGTATAAACGTCTGCTCCGGATCCATTTTTCATATGTTTTACAATAAATATTTAGATGAATAGAGATTATCTGTAATACGTAGCCAAAGGATAGAATCAATAGCCGAGAACAAGGTAGAGGTCAAGAGGGGAATCCTGATTATTAAATTTTTATTTTTTGGCTTTGAATCTATGAAAACGGTGATTGATGGTGAGGGTATAGTAACAATAACAGCATGGGCTTAGAAATTTCAACGTTGCTTTTTCATTGTCAAAATTCAAATATGGGTGCTTTAATTATACTATTGGTATTTGTTGGGGTCCAAAAATACATGCGATCCATCTCTCGCCATTAATTAAATTTTGAAGTGTCAAAGTTTAGAGGACAGTTCATTAAAGGTCATTATTTGAGTTTCATTTTTTAAAAAAATAATTTTTGAGAAAAGTGATTTTTTTAAGAATGTATGGTTAAAAATAAGGAAAAAAAATTTGAATTTATTATTTAATGAAAAAAATATGATTAAAATGAGTTTTGAGAGCTAAAAAATATGCTAAGTTAAAAAAAAATATTTGTATTTAAATAAAATTTCGGCATCTCAAATTGTAATGATGAGTCAAAATTTTAGTAGTGGAACTGTCTAGTCAAGACAGTAAATCTAGACTCGTTGCATTGCAGCATCGAAAATTGTACAATTTGATTTGCGAAAATTGCATCTTCCACATCTAAACTTTCAACGTAATTGTATAATTAGATTTTGAACATGGAAGTTGTTAAATATTTATTAAATTGTTTCGTAGTATGATATATGTTTTGCTTAAAATTTATAGACACGCATCCAAGATAATATGCAAAATAAAAGGGTCATGTGACAGTTAAAAAAAAAAAATTGGATCAACTTCTTTATCTGCGATTAATTGTGAATCTATAGTAAAAGCTTGAAGATCAAATGATCATTTTAAAAAATGTTCAGGATCAACTTATTACTAGAACATTAGGGCACGGATCTATAGTGCAATTTTCCCTCTCTCTTGAAGATAAGAATGAGATTTAATGAAATAAAGAAAGAGGACATTATTTATTAGAGTTTTATTTATCTTTAGAAACTTAGTCCCAGCCCCAATGTAAAAATCGTTTCAGTAATTAAGTGAGAATATATTTTAAAAATAGATTAATAGTCACACTTGCTTTATATTTTATTTTCCTCATCTTTCTAGCGTAAAGTGGTAAGTGTGCCATTATACGTTTTAATGGGTAGGAAGATTTGCATCTTCGTTAAATTAAAATTTGTAAAATTAATCTTGCACGTCAAAGGTTAAGGGGAAACATAAGAATGATCACTCCACTCGAGTTGAGTGACAAAATGAGAAGAATAAATACTCTAGGAAAAGATATTAATCTATATTCACTAACATTTAGAAAATAAAATAAAATAAATAACATACATACATACATAATTCTAATAACTACACAATTTAGAAATGCTTTTTTAACTTGCTAATTTAATCACTTTAATCCATGGTTTGACTTACTTTAAATTAAAACTCTTTATTTTTCATATTCATTTTTAATCATACATTCACACAATAAAATATTTTGCACGTAAATACAATTTTTTCTTTACCATTTAACCATACACTCTTCAAAAAATAAATATTCGAAACTTCATTTTCCCTCGATTTCTCTTTATAATGACCATAAAATATGGGGCTAGGTGTAGAGATAACAAAAAAAAAATTGTTCAACTACATACTCGCGAGGCCCATCCCTAATAGGGCGGAGGTCATTGCCCCGAAACAGGTACGAGGTGAATACGAAAAACATAGTCTCCACCCATTATCAACCTCGTTCAAAGTAAATTTCAAGTTCAATTTTTTTAATAAAAAAAAAGTAAAGATTTATTATCATTTTTAAAGAGAAAATGAATTATTTTTAACAAATTGGAAAAAAATAATATTCACTGGCTAAAAATTATGAAAAAATAAAAGCGAAGAAAGAAATAAACAAACGGGGCGACAAACGGAGCAAGAGTATCCTATCCCTCCTCAATCCAGCTCCGAACTCGTCTCGTCCCGCTTTAAACGAGAATGAGGGTGGGATAGGGTGACAAAAATAATTGGGCAGAATGATTGACCCGCCTCGTTCCTATCCCTAACAAAGTGGTTGTAAATACAATTAATTTCGATTTTTTGGTTTCCATGGTTGCTATCATCATCCTTTTTTGTCATTTTTTTTTATAATCAAGAATAAGGGTATTTATTGCCAAACAGCATAAAATTCTATCTGATGTATAACGTTTCAAGTCCAAAACCTTATCAATCAATTTGCATATGAACACAAAAAAAGTATAGACTATTTTACAATAAAAACAATTGCACATACTCAATGTATCAAATCAAACAGGTCGATTCAATCCAAAAAATCAGGAATTGACCTCAAATTCGATCTGATCACTATATATTAACCGCAAAATGAAAAACCGATTAGTAGATCCACGAACCGATCAGTTAACCACAAATAAAAAACCGGTCATGTGAGGCTTTCCTTTTTGCGTTGTTAGAAATGACAGCAAGCCAATATTCTTTGACTCCAAAATATTGCTACTTTTAAAAGAGAATCCCCTTACACCTTTTTTAGATTGAATCTATGCGGGATCGAAATTAGGACTTAGGCTAGTTTTTAAAAGATTATCCTGGTGTACATTTTTTTATGGGGAATCGATGTGGGATAAAAGTTAGGTCGGTTTTAATTGATTATCCCCGTCTACATATTCTAAACCCACACGTACACCAATTCCACCAAATTAAGGAAATCATTTTCCCAAAATTAAGGTGGGAAAATGGTTTTCAGGTCTGCTGAATTTTTAATTTTTTTATTATTTTTTATTTTTTGCAATTGAAACAAATTTTATAATCAATTGTAAAATTAAAAAAAAAACATTTTAATGAACAATTTCCATGTAAAATAAAGTCAAACGAACACTAAACTTTGATAAAAAAATGATTTTCTTGGAAATATATATATATATATATATTTATTTATTTTTTTTTTTTACTTTTTGGTAATGGAAATAAATTTTATAACCAATTGTGAAAAAAATTATCACTTTAATGAATAATTTTCATGTAAAATAAAGTCAAACGAACATAAAAAGATTCAAAATTTTAAACTTTTCGGGGTGAAAAATTATACAAATCAAACACACTTAATTAACAATTTCCTGAAAAACAAGTTCTAATCAATTATTTTCTTTGGAATTCATTTTCTTTCCATCCATTTTCCACACTTACAATCAAACGGACCATAAATGTTTAATTATTTACTTCATTCTACATTACTATGGATTTAAATCATGGTCCCCAAAGTACAAATATGTGTTTTGTGTGTGTGTGTGTGTGTGTTTATCTATTTAGTTTTGGCATCCAATTCAACTCTTTGATCTTTGGTCATTATTTTATTTTTCGGATTGATGTCCGGGCCAATTTTTAAAACATTGCACATACCATACCACATTTCCAATAGGATGAATTCATGACCTAGGGCTTGGGACCACCATATGGTTTATAGTTTCAAAATCCTCATAGTGAAGAATCAAAATTCAAAGGTATACAAATTCGATTCGGATGATAATATTATCAAAAAAATTCAAACAATCATGACATTTGAACTATATATTGAATTTTATTTATGTATACCTGAAGTTCAATAATGAATTTAGATTCTAGTTTAATTGATAGTCTTGAAAATAAATAACTTTACGTGAACTTGAAAACTTAATTTACACTTGGATTAATTAAAAGATTTAAAAAAAAAGACCATAAAATATACATTGAATAATATTGAAGACACATAAAAAAGTAAGGGATGTTTGATTCTCATTTTTCTCTATCTTATTCTCAACTACACATTATTTATTAAAATAATATAACATACAAATAAAAAAAAATTCCTTTATTTTTAACCACATATTCTCCATCAATCTAATATTCTAAAATACATCATTCAAAAATAATGAGGTTCGAACACCCCATAAATTTCAATAAAGTCCAAGTACAAAGTACTCATTTCGTCGAACAAAGGGATACTATTGAAATAGTTTAAGCCTTTATTTGATAGTTATCATTCTAAAAGTATATAATTTTTGAATAGTGATTTTTGGAGAATGTGTAGTTAAAAATATGAAAAAAAATTGAGTTTACGTAAAAAAAAATATTTTATTTTGTAAATGTGGTTGAAAATAATATAAAAATTAAAGGTTTTTGAAAGAATGATTGTCAAACGGAGACTAACTACAATTTAGGAACAATCGTTCAAAAAAATATATATATATTATCACATTATATGACTTTTAATATAATTATATATTATAAACTATTGATTATAGTTGGTTATAATTTTTAAAACCTTGCTACTTACATCTTTCTTATACTCTTCCAAATGACAACTTCTATATTTTTAATTTTTAACTCATTCATCATATTACTACACAAATTTCCTCCACATATAGAGGAATGTCAACCAAATTATCATGGTTGATATACATATATCATTTTTCTAATTTTTAATTGTGGTGTGATTAGTTAGGTAAATTGAATAATAGATTAATTTAAATGTTGACTTTCCTTAATTCAACCTATTAACATATCAAGAATATATTTTGTAATATACAAATCTTCTTACCATGTTTAATATTCACTGATTAGGTAAGAATTAATTTCAATCTTTGTTAATTGCTTTACCTATAAGTAAAGTAATAAATTAAGATTAGAATTAAGCTTTGAAAAAACTAATTCTAGCCCGTGAACTAGCAACAAGTAGTTTTTCCAGTTTTGAACAAGTTCATACGGATTCAATGCATCATTGACTATTTTAAAGCCAAAGTCTTCTTCAAAGTATTTGGAGAATACAAATCAATGTGTACTGAATGTTCAATCTCATTCATTAATCAGACTGCTTGATGTGAGTTAAGAAATATGATTCTTAATTCAAGTGGTGATTGAAATCTAGTACAATAGCAAAATGATGATAAAGTTAAGACCAATGGGTTTGATTTCACTTCATCAACAAGTCAAAAGAAGAAAATGTAAGGGATTTGTTCTTAGCCATATTATGACAATTACTATTTTAATTTTTTTTACATATTCATTTTCAACTACACATTCACAAAATAAAATATTTTGTACATAAATTCTTTTTTTTTTTACTTCTTAAACACACGTTCTTCTGAAAACACTATTCAAAACTTTATTTTCACAAATAATGATTGTCAAATATGGGTTTATTTTATTTAATTTTTCTTTGTTAATTTTGTATAGTTACAAAATGGATACTTCGTATTTTTTATCAATTAATTAGTTGATTATTTTACCCATGACATGGGAGCCCATTGATGTTTTCCTTGGTGTTTATTAGGTTATTTTTGGCGTTCAAATTTTAACATGTTATTCAATTTTGCATTTAATTGAAAATGTTCGAACATATATTCAACATGTACATTGCAGTCAGAACCATTAAAACTGAGTATAGGATATTTCAAATGACTGCTCTCCACTATTTGAATAGTATAATTAAAAATAATTTTTTATTCACCTAAGTTTTAGAATTTACACAAGTTTCAGAGTAGGTTTACTTTAAGAAGTGAAATCTAGGATTAAGCCAGATATGGAATGAGCATCTTTTAGACATCATGTCTAAGATATGACTATCTACTTTTATTGAATAATTAGGATGTAGGTTTATGTTCAATCTCTAGTGAAAAAAGCTTGGCACTCTATTGTGTATTGATAAGTGTATTTCACACATTTATTTATATCGTCAAAACATGGATATTTGGATTGAATTATGGCTGAATTTGTTGTTTATTGCGTAATTAAGGTTTACATTGATTAATACAATGAAATTGGAGAAAATGAGCAAGAAAGAGAGTTAATCGAAGTAGAAAGAGAAGATAGGGATTAAAATGCAAATAATAGAAAGTTAGTTTGGAACGAGAAATGAGAAGTCGAGAATGAAAGGACTCAATTGAAGAAGAAGAGAAGCGAAATGATTAGAGAGAAGTGAAAAAGACAGAAAAAAGAGTTTGGGGAAAGTTCGCAACCAAGGCAACCTCACCTGAGGCTGCATAAATCACTCAGGCGCACGCCCTACGTTACACTAGGTGTACGCCTCAAGGTTAAACAGGAAAAAATCCAACTTTCCTTATTTTGTTTTGGTAATAATTTAGGGCAATCTTTTTGACATAAGGGAAAATTTCGTGATTAGGGGGAAGAGCCGTATTTTTAGCAGAAAAAAGAGAGAGAATTTACATCAAAAAATAAAGAATTCATCATTTGAGTCCATATTTGAAAGCTTGAAGTGAAGATTTCCAGATTTTCTTCATATTTCTATAATTCGGGTGATGACTTTCTTTTATTTTTTATGTAATTCTTACATTAATATGTTAGGTTAAATTCTATTGTATTGGATGGATTACAAAACAGTTTGATTTTTAGTTTCTAATTCAAGACTTGTTATTTTTAGTTTAATTCTTGCATTGCGATTCCATAAACATGCATAATCATATTGTTTTAATACTTGCGCAACATTAGGGCACTAAGTTGCTCATTTGTAGTGTTGAAAACTCACGGTAGCTATAACACTGTTTATAAAACACATGAATAATAAATATTAGGAATAATATTTATGAAGTGTGCGATCGATTGTAATAATCCTAATCTTTAATGCATGTTTTGTCATATGAATGCGAACTAGGAATATGATCGTCTCATTATAAACATTGGTTTTTAATATCTTGGAAATGATTAGTAAATAAAAGTGAAGTTATTGATCGTGACAACTGCATGGATTGAATTAACTATCAGAAGTTGAGGATTGAAATAAAGAATTAATTAGTGGAGCTGAAAATTTAATACATTCGTCACCTTTAATGTAACCCAATATTCATTGCTTTAGTAATTATAAAATATAGTCAGATATAAATCGATCGTATTTGTTACAATCACGAATTTAAATATATCGAATACACTAGAATTAAGCTTTATTCACTATGAGAAGATAACTCTATCATCACGATTATTACTTGTACAACGAACCCGTACACTTGCGGGATTTTAACGTAACAAGTTTTTGACATCGTTGTTGGGGAATAACGGTGTTAATTTTAGTTATTGATATTTTAGATTCGTCTTCATTGTTATTCGGGTTGTTTTTTGTCTAGTATTACACTGCTTAATTCTCTTGTGTCTTGACTCTTTTCAGGCAAACTTGGTTTATGCAAATCCCGACGAGGTTGATCTAGCTCCATAGATCACGAAATCGAAAGGACATTCAGAAATCGTAGAAGAGAGCACGCCAGACAAGGAGAATGGCTGATAACCAAAATCAATCCCATAATCAGGTTCAAGTTCAAGTTCAAAATCAACTACCACAACCAAATCAACAGAGAGCCATCCAAAATGAAGCTCCTATTTTGGTTGGGGATTATGTAAATCCAATCCCTGCACTAGTACAACCTGCCGTAGTATATCCTCCATTCGGACAACTTAACTTTCACCTCAGACCAGATGGCATAAGTCTCTTCCAAAATCATCAAGTTTTTTGGGAAATCCACGGAGAATCCTCGTGAACCTATTTCAGCTTTTCTCATGTTATGTAAAGTTATTAGTCACGAAGGGATATCAATAGAAGCATTCTGAATGAGATTATTCCTTCATAACTTGAAAGATGTCGTAAGAGATGGTACCTTTATTTACCTCCAGGGAGCACACAATCATGGATTGATATGGTTCAAAAGTTCACCATGAAGTTCTTCCCACCTTTTCGAGTTTACCAAATCAGGAATGAAATCCACACCTTAAAGAAGAAATATTCGAGAGTTATTTTGAAGCATGGGAAAAGTTTAAGAATTTGTTTAGAAAATGCCCTAGCCTGGACATTCCTAAGCATGCTCAATAGTATTTCTTCTGTTATGGGCTACACCAAGAGTTCAGAAATATAATAGATGCTTCCAGTAGGAGGATCAGTGATGAAACTTGACGTCGATGAGGTCAATAAATTGTATGAAAAGATAGTCAAGAGTCAATCGATGTGGCCAACTGATAGGGAAGCTCCAAGGAAAACAATAAGGGTGCACAACGTGGATGCAATGACAGCATTGGCCGCACAAATGGAGGTTCTTACAATGAAAATAGATAATCCATCTGAATCAGTCAACATGGTACACCAATCACCACCCATGTGCGAAAGTTGAGTAGACCACACTACTACACGCTGCCCTTTGGCATCTACAAAGGTTATTTAACCTAGAGAGATTAGCTACGCACTGAACTTTCCAAAACAACAAAACAATCTCTACTCCAACACTTATAATCCGGATTGGAGAAACCATTCAAATTTTTCATGGTCAAACAATCAGGGACAAAGACAGGGACAAGGAGGAAACAATCAAAACAAGCCACCAATGTTCCAACATCAGCAACGACAAGAGAGAAACCCGTCGTTGGAAGATTTGCTTTTTTAGTACATCTCAAAAACTGAGACCAATTTTCAGGATCAACAAGTTTCGATCAAAAATTTGGAACAACAAGTGGGACAGATAGCAGCCGTATTATTAGGTAGAACTTAGGGGATTTTACCTATTAATACTCAAACTAATCCTAGGGAGCGAGTCAAAGCAATCACTACACATAGTGGAGTTTAGCTACCCGAAATACATGTAAAGTGACCAGCAACTATCATAGAAAATGTACCTATATCAAGCAATGAGCAAGTGGATGAGTCAGACAAAACCTCAGAGGAAAATCAAATTAAATCATCGAATAGTTCGCAGGTGAAGGCAACCACTCCTGTCAAAGCATATCTACCTCCGATCTCATTTTCACGGAGACTGTAGAAACATAAGCTCAATAAGCAGTTCCAGAAATTTTTGGATGTATTCGAAAAGCTATACATTAACATACCGTTCACTGAAGCTTTAGCCTAGATGTCAAGCTACGCCAAGTTCATGAAAGATATTCTATCAAAAAAGAGGAAACTGGAGGATAATGAGACGGTCATGCTTACTGAGGAATGCAATGCAATTCTCCAACATAAGTTACCACCAAAGTTAAAAGATTCAGGGAGTTTTACTATTTCTTGCAATATTAGTTACTTATATATAGATAAAACATTATGTGATTTAGGAGCTAGTATTAATTTAATATCTTTATCTCTTTTCAAGAAACTAGGTTTGGGTGAAGCAAAAAGCTACTACAGTTTCACTATAGTTGGCGACAGTTCGATCAAGCATCCTCGAGGCATTTGTGAAGAAATTTTGGTGAAAGTAGATAAATTTATTTTTCCATCAGGTGTCATTATCCTAGATATGGAGGAGAATATAGACATCCCGCTCAATTTGGGTCGTCCATTTTTTGCTACGGGAAGAGCTTTGATTGATGTACAAAACAGTCAGTTAATATTAAGGTTAGATGATGAGGAACTGAAAATCAACGTGTTTAGAGCTTTCAAATTTCAAAACGAACCAGATTCTTGCATACAAATTGATGTAATTAAGAAAGCATTAATAAAGATATTCAGACTTGATCACCCATAGGACCCTCTAGAGGCTTGTTTGGTGCATTATCATGATTTACCATCAAAAAAGGAGGAAGCAAAAAAATGTGCATGTCATTTGGAAGTCATACCACCCATCTTCAAATAACCATGGTTGGATTTAGGTAAAGGCCCCAAAAACCTTTACCATATATTTAACAAGCTCCAACCTTTGAACTCAAACAACTGCCATCTCACCTTCAATATGCATATTTGGGAGAGAAGAATTCATTTTCTATAATCATCTCAAATACTCTTACAGAATCAGAGGAATATCAGTTGATGAAAGTGCTTCGAGATCACAAGACAGAGATAGGGTGGACCATCTCGGATATAAAAGGGATCAACCCTTCTCTTTGCATGCACAAGATACTGATGAAGAAGATTACAAAGCCTCGATTGAGCATCAGCGCAGATGGAACCCTAATATGTAGGAAGTTGTAAGAAAAGAAGTATTAAATTTTTTGGATGTAGGGATTATTTAACCCATATTAGACACTCATTGGGTTAGTCCAGTACAGGGAAACCACAGTGGTTCCAAATGAAAATAATGAGCTCATTCCTACTAGCATAGTCACGAGATGGTGAGTTTGTATTGATTATTGCAAACTCAATAATGCACGAGGAATGATCACTTTCACCTTTCTTTCATTGATCAGATGTTGGAGAGGCTGACTGGACATGCTTAATACTGCTTTCTGGATGCTTATTCAGGACACAACCATATCCCTATAATGTCGGATAATCAAGAGAATACTACATTCATGTGCCCCTATGACACTTTTACTTATAGAAGAATGCTATTCGATTTATGCAATGCCCCCGCTACTTTTCAGCGTTGTATGATGTCTATTTTCTCGGACATGGTGGGGAATGTCATTGAGGCATTAAAGGATGATTTCTCAGTTTTTGGGAAATCATTCAAGGAATGCCTTAAACATTTAGGAAAAGTGTTGCAGCGGTGTGAGGATACCAACCTTGTGCTAAATTGAGAAAAATATCATTTCATGGTTCAGGAAGGGATCGTGTTAGGGCATTTGACATCATCAAGGGGTATTGAGGCAGAAAGAGCTAAAATATAGGTCATTGAGAAACTACGACAGCCAATAACAGTGAAAAGAATCAGAAGTTTCTTGGGTCACGCTGGGTTCTACCGTCGATTCATCAAGGCCTTTTCCAAAATCTCGAAGTCTTTTTGCAAATTATTAGAAAAAGTGGCTCCATTTCACTTTTTTGAGGACTGTTTAACATTGTTCAACACTCTAAAGGAAAAGTTAGTGTCTGCTCCATTTTTTGTTGCTCCAGATTGGGACCATCCGTTTGAGCTTATGTGTGATGCCAGTGATCACGCGGTAGGGACAGTTTTGAGTCAACGTAAAGAAAAAATTTCATATGCCATTCATTACGCCAGTAAGAATTTGGATGGGGCTCAGATAAATTATGTTACTACAGAAAATGAGCTTTTGGAGGTGGTATTCACCTTTGATAAATACATGCCATATGGTGATTGTCTACACGGATCATACTACCTTGAAATATTTGATGAGCAAAAAAGATACAAAGCCGAGACTTATTAGATGGATACTCCTTTTGTAAGAGTTTGACTTGGAGATTAAAGATAAAAAAGAGAGTGAAATTGTTGTTGCAGATTACCTATCTCGTGTTGAATCATATGAGTCGAACCCTAAAGAGGAAATCAGTGAAGTTTTCCCGAATGAGATGCTATTTCAGATCATCACCACGTCATGGTATGCAGATTACGTAAATTATTTGGCTCGCTCCATCATCCCACTGGAATACTCAAGTCATCAGAAGAAGAAATTCTTCAGTGACTTGAAACACTACTTTTGGGATGATCTATTTCTTTATAGATGGGATCCTAATCATATTATATGATAATATGTACCGGAAGTAGAGCAGTATCAAGTATTAGAATCATGCCATTGTGCACCATATAGAGGTCATTTAGCAGCAAACAAGACAGCAACAAAGGTACTACAATCAGATTTTTATTGGCCTACGTGTTCAACAATGTACATTATATGGTGAAAAACTATTATAAGTGCCAAAGTAAGGAAAACATCTCAAGAATGAATGAGATGCCCTTAAACAACATTCTAGAAGTAGAGATATTTGATGTTTGGGGTATCGACTTCATGGGACCATTCACTTCTTCCTACGGTCAACAATACACATTGGTGGCAGTCGATTATGTATCCAAATGGGTTGAGTCTGTGGTTTTGCCAACTAATGATGATCACGTTGTAACTCAATTCTTTAAAAGAAACATTTTCACAAGATATGACACCCCCAAGGGCAATTATTAGTGATGGTGGGAATCATTTTTGCAATAGTTTATTGGCTTCGTTATTGGCTAAGTACGGAGTGGAACACATGTCGCGACACCATATCACCCTCAAACTAGTGGCCAAGTAAATCTCCAACATGGGGCTGAAAAAGACTCTTGAGGCGATAGTCAATGCATCACATAAAGATTGGGCATGAAAATTAGAATTAGACGATGCACTTTAGACGTATATAACAGCATTTAAAACTCCAATTGGCATGTCTCCATATAGGCTAGTATTTGGAAAGGCTTGTCATTTACAGGTTGAGCTAGAGCATAAGGTATATTGGGCAACACACTTGCTAAATTTCAATATGAGGGCAGCAAGAGAAAATAAGGTTCTTCAACTTATGAGCTCGACAAGTTTATATTAGAATCATATGAATTATGCAAAGATTTACAAGAAAAAAACCAAGAGATGACATGATAAGCATATAAGGGAAATATGAGTTTGAGGTTGGTTAGCAAGTGTTGATGTTCAATTCACGCCTCAAGCTCTTTTTGAGAAAGCTAAAATCTAGGTGGTTGGATCCCTTTACAGTAGTAGAGTGTTTCCCCATAGCGCTGTGGAGATGATGTCTCAAGATCAGCAAAGGAGGTTCAAAGTAAATGGACAATATTTGAAAGCTTATCTGGGAGGTGACTACTCTAGTAAGAAGACAATCTTGCCACTTAATAATGCAAACTAGTCTAAGTAACAAAGTCGAGCTATAGAATATAAATAAGTACTTATTGAAGGTAACCCAATTCTCTTCCTTTTTATTTATTTAGCTTTGAAGCATTAGATTATGATTTTTATTACTTTGGTATGTTAATATTGAGTCGATATCATTCATCAATTACATTGGTCACAAGAGTTTTGTATATGTTCATATAAGTTTCGAACGGCTGTTGCATAAGTTTGGGAGATGTTACCATTATACTTAGGTGAGTGAGAGTGAAAAACATGTGATTCAAGGGAAAATTGAAATTTTTAGAGCACCAAAACGTTCAAAATCATGCTAATTGACATATTTAAATATTATGCAATATTTTAGGCGTCATACCACTCTCATGCCCTTCCTGCATCATTTGGAGGTGTTCGGAATAATATGAAGTTTGGGGTAGTTTTAAAAAAAAAACTTGAAATTCCAGCCGCGCCCAGTGGACTAAGGCGCACACCTTCGCCTGCTCATCCACCACTAGGCACGCGCCTCAGCTGGGTGATGAGTTTTAAAACTCCTCAACCCGTTTTGTCTACGCCATTTCTTTTTTCCCCCTTCTCAACACGCCCCGTCTCCTTCCTTTTTCTCCCTAGCCCATGAAATCTATCCTCAAAATCTAGTTAGGTCTCCAAGTTTAGTGTTTTCCTTACTCTATTTACCATCTTTAATCACTTCACACAATTCATTTTCAAGAATTCAAAGCTAAAAATGCTATATCTCTACCTTGTTTCTATTGGTATTTTTCTTGCAATTCTTTCAGATTGTGCTATGCATTTTGTAGTCATGGAGGATAGGTTTAGATAGTGCTAGTTTTTCATTATACTTTTGTGTGTTTGAGGCTTTCATACAATTCATGTATGTTTTAGGTTGTTATTTTTTAGATATGTCTACAAAGTGTTTGTTAAAATGCCCATGTAAAGTGTTTGGCTAAATTTTTTGCACCACATTCATTTCCCACACTTTTGGTTCTTAGATGAGCACTCTCACATGTTTGCACGCCTATATGTAACGTCTTTTGTACACAATTGGGTAATCCATGCATCCCGACATTTAATCTTTGCATTCCGCACATTCGACCCCTTGTTCCCCCTCTCCGATATATTCTAATGCTCTTTTATTGCACTTTTCTTTCTCCTTTGGACTGATGGTTTCCTTCACCTTGTGATAGGATGCTACTGAAACGACAACGCGATGTCTCTACATCTAAAGGAAAAGAAAATTCTGGTACACCTGGCACTACGACACGTACACGTGTTGACGACTGTAGGACAAAGCATTTTCTTAGTGTTGATCACAAGAGGCTCTTCGATCAGGTACTACAGAGGACGAAAATGTGGCCAAAGAGGGACGTTGTTTTGGGTGATTTTGAGGATTATGAGATATCTACTTTTATCAACAGAGCATGGTGGGCATGGGTAATAGAAAAGCCACATTGGATATATCCAACTTTGGTTCAGGATTTTTATGCGACCTTTAATAGATAGATCAAAGATCTAGAATCTGACCATGCGTACTATAGCTGGATCCGGAAAAGGTGGGTGATGATCACCCTCGAGGTGATTGATGAATATTATGGTCTGACTCGGGAAATCATTGTCCCAGTACCTCTGGAGAAGGATATGATCATGGTAGTTCAGATGCTCTATGGAGGATGGGGGGAAGTAGGAAAATATTTTCAATATAACCAATTGACTCCCTCATTGACAGTGCTGGTGAAATTTATCTGCCACAACATTAACCCACCTCGCATATGTCTACTTTCAACTTTGCCAAAGCGAGATTTCTCTTCCACTTGGCACGAGGTTTCAAGATTGATTTGGGGAAATTTATAGACAATCAAATTATTGAGTTTGGTTCGGCACCACAAGCACATTAGAAGATGATTTTTCCCAGCCTTATCATTAGGATATGTTTATCCTGGGAAGTACAACTCCTTTTCATAGAGCAGTCAACTGTACATCCATTGAAAATTCATAGCGAAATATCCTTACAAGCAAGCAGCGTCATCAGCAGCAGCAACAAGGGGGCATGCAGCTCCCACAGCCTGACCCTATCGTCGACACCCGAATCATGCGGCAGTTACTTGCAGGGTCAACTGAAACCATCCATAGCATGTTAAGAATAGAGTAGATGCTTGAGTCATTAGAATTGAGAGTCGGTAATATGGAGATCCACGCTACTACTATACATGACTATATGTTGCTGGTGCGAGAGGATATGTAGTGCGATCAGGAAGGTCGACTTGGTTTCCGAGAGAATGGATCGAAATGTCGGACGGATTGATGAGCTTAGTATCCGAGTTGATCGATCCTATGACATGATGAGGGGTATGCATGGACAGATTGATGAGATTTATGCTATAGTGAACGACATCCAGAACGAGATAGGCCAATAGCCTGTTTTGTTAAGAGAAATTCTTACACACTGCCTCCGCACTCTCTTCCATCTTCTTCAACTCCAAAAGATTTTGAGGATTACATACCTTTTCCACCACCGCCGTCTTCAGATTGACCAAGGGAGTATCCACATCCTCTCTTTGCCATACTTTTTTCTTTTCATTATTCTATTTTTGTACATTGAGGGCATTGCACATGTTAGGTTTGGGATGGCTAAATCCGATAAATGATCATTGACTGTTGAACAAAGTTTACTGCGTTTGTGTGATTGTTGTGTGTTTTTAGTTTATAAAAAAACTTTTTAATCTTTTTAGTCTTTATGTGAGTTTGTGTGGGGTAGATAATCTTGTTAGCAATGATTTATATATTGGAGTTATGTGTTAGACTTAGAATTGTGGAGATATTACATGTTGAGTTGGTTGATAGAAATTTGATTTTTATTGCATACTATACTCATGTGTCGCCAATTTTGAGTTAATGAATTAGTTTATTCTCGAAGAGAAGTAGAACATAGTTGATTCAATCCTGAAAGAAAAATCATGATCATATACTTTCCTACACCACTTATAGGAGAGTTTAGAGATGGATAAACTAGTATATGGAGACATTAAGATGAATAGGGGTTCTATGCGTAAAATTATTGTATGGATTAACCATCAAGATAAGATTAAGCAAAAATTCTAAGTCAGATGTCCGTTTTCGAGAATAAGTGGTTAGTAAGAGGCATTGCACTAATCTTGACAAATAAAAAGATGAAATGGTTTAATGGAGAAACTTCATTTTTGAACAAGTTCATATGGATTCAATGCCTCATTGATTATTTTCAAAGCCAAAGACTTCTTCAAAGTATTTCAAAAATACAAATCAACGTGTGCTAAATGTTCAATTCCATTAATGAATAAAGCTGCTTGGAGTGAGTTAAGAAATGTGATTTTTAATTCAAGTAGTGGTTGTGAACGAGTACAAAAGGGAAATGATGATAAAATCAAGATCGGTAAGTTTGATTCCACTTCACAAACAAGTCAAAGAAGAAGATACATGGGAATTGTTCTTAATTTCTTTTAATTGTTTTTCTCTAATTTTACGAAATTACAAAATTGATACTATTATATTTTTGATCAATTAATTTATTGGATTGTTTGACCCATGCCATGAGGGCTATGAATGTTTCTCTTTGAGGTTTACCACGTTACATCTGATGTTCAAGTTTTAGTCTGCTATTTAATTTCCGTATTTAATTAAAACTGCTCAAATACATATTCAACATGCACATTGTAGTTAGAACAATTAGGAACTGAGTATATTTTGACTAACTACTGATGTCCACTATTTCAATAGTATAACTAACTCATTTTTTAAATTTACCTAGGTTTTAGAATTTACAGTCCTTATAGAGAGGGTGAGCACGAATGATGCATTCTAAGATGTAATTCGACAATTAAATTAGAGCGAAGTGGTATTGAAATCCCTAGACAATCTTTCGTAGAATTTATTTGAATTATGGTTCATTTGAGAGATGTCAAGAGAAAATTGTCTATTATTCAAGGTCCATCGAATATCCATTTGAAGTTTGAAAAGAAATGCACACATTCGACAGTGTGTTGAAACTATAGCGTATTGTCACAAAATTTCATAGGGAAAATTGTCATTCATTTTGTATTTATTTTTAGCTATAATGGTCAAGGTTTGACGTTGTTGGCTAGCGAGAGATCAACTTCTAAGACATAATGACATTGAAATTGAAGGCAAAGTATTGTCGAAAGCCCTAATCAATATTTTATAGAAATGATTCGAATTATGGTTCATTCAGAAACTATGCAGAGAAACTTTATTGTCCATCGTTGAAGGTCCATTAAATGATCCATTTTATCAGTGGTCGAAAAACAATACACACATTTGATGATGACATGTTGAAACTATAGGGTATTGACATGGGCTTTTAGAATCCACCACCATTTATTAAGTGTTTATCTACGACTATATTGGTTAATTTGATGAATGCAACATTCTAGAAATTTGGAAAGCACAAGAAAAATTGGGATAACAGTTTTGCTACATGTACATCAAGGTTGACAACTTGGTTTACATCATTTGGTGTGGTAGGCATAATGGCCATTAATTTTTAACAACTCTCATTCAAATCAATGGTCAAATTTCTTACACATAGGGGAAGTGTCAAACTTGATATACAAAAACAATGTACAAGTAGATTAATACTTGGGATAACTATAATCGTGACATTGTAGTTTAGTTACATTCTTACAACTGTCTCATGAAGATGCAACATGTTGGTAAATTGCTTTATCGTGGAGGAAAGTTTAATTAAAAAAATATTAAAGTAGTTGTGTATAACACACTTTCAAATTTAAGCTCCCGTTTGGTTCAACAAAGAAAAAAATATTAAAATCTAAGTCAAAATTCAATTAATTTTAGCCACATATTCAATCACATATTTTATCAAATTTACTGAAAATCTGATTTTTATCTAAACCAAACATGGGTAGAGAGTTATAAATCTTTACAATGGTTGGACCCTTCCATGTTGATACCTTTTCATAAAAAATTCAAGAAAATATCTCATCAACTACTAAATACTGGCATAAAATCCTGGATTGTCAGGGAGAATATAAAAGAATCAAACCTCACAAGAAGACCAATTTCAAGAGCAAAACAAATTAATAAGCAAAAACTTTACCATATTGAACCAAGTTTCTAAAAACCATTAGAAGAGAGACACACGTGGAATTAGGAACGAAACATCTCAGAGGCGGAGCCCATTAAGGTCTAGTATAGGCACAATTTTGCTCTCAACTTTTGGGTCGAACCCAATAAAATTTAATGTTTATTTATATTAGCCTTTGACTCATAACTACCAGTTGCCTAACCTAAGAGAAAACCCAAATCTAATCCTATATGTCTCAACTCTCACCAATCACCCATTCATCTGTTGATTTGCGGGACGAATGGGCGAATGAGCATCGACTTTGAAATTTTTCTCTCAGCCTCTCACAATCTTACTCTCGTCCCTCTGAGCCCTCAATGCAAGGATGTCGACGTCCCTTTTCTTCTATCGACACCATCAGAGGCAGCGCAATAGCGATTTCTTTTTGGAATAAAAAGGTGAATTACTGAACCGTGAACTATTGAAGAAGAAGTCGATTTGATCAGTGATTTGATAGTCCGTAGCCGATAGAAGAAGAAGGTGAGCCCTCTCAACTCTATTTTCTTTTTATACTATTATTTTTAGTTGATTTGAACCTAAAATCAAAATAAGTTAGGTGACCTATTAATCTTTTCTCAAGTCTTGTATTTGATTTAAAATCATGAATCAGTTTTCTGATTCTTATTAAATTCATCTGCTTGTAGAACTCTGAAGCTGCTAAAGCCTAAAGTTAATTGGATGCTACCACAGAGGTGAACTTAATGGGATGTCGTGCTAAGGTTAGAAACAAGTTGCAGATTTAAAATCATGTATCACTTATCAGTTATCAATTTTGTGAAATAGAGTTTGCAGACTTACAATCGTAATGCCCCACAACGTAATCCTCCAAAAATTATAAATTTATATCAATACCGTATAAATCAGTTCTACTATGTTATCGACTTACAACTTCAGGAATTGAATGATCGTTTCTTGGAGGTAAATATAGAGTTACTCATTTATGTTGCTTGTTTATTTCCATAAGTTTCGTTTTCTTCTTTTGACAAGAAAAACTTGATTCAACTTGCTGAACGTTATCCAGTAGATTTTTTTTGTAGTAGATCTTATCATATTTAATGATCAACTTGAGACTTATATTTTTGACATACACTCTGATAAAGAGTTTGAAGGGTTGACCAACCTTAGTGATGCTGAAGAGAAGTTAGTTATGACAAAGAAAAATAAGGTATATCCATTGCTTTATAAGTTTTTGACTTTAACATCAATTCTACTAGTTATTATCGTTATTGTGGATAAAGTATTTTCTGCAATGAGCATTGTAAATGATAGATTGTATAATCAGATGTATGATCAGTGGATGAATGATAGCACAATTGTTTATCTAGATAAAATTATATTTTTTAAGATTATAATAAAGTTATTGTGCAAGATATCAAAGTATGAAAATTCACAATGAACAAATGTAATTTGCAAACTATGTCATTTTCGGTATTGTCATAATATTATTTTATATTTTTATCATTATTAAATCCATAACAAAACACTCAAAATTCGGAATCGATTAAATTGTGCACGAACTGTCCGAACCTCAAACCCCTGGACCACCCAGACCCCAGACCATCCGGAATATATAACAGATTTGTTGTGATTTCTTCACAAATTTGAATTTTTCAACATAACAAAATAATTTTTTTTATTTTTTAAAATATTTGCTTATTAAAGCTAAAAACATATCATCCATCAATATTATATAAAAAAAAAAATGGATCCTTGAATATGGAGATGGAGATAAATGAAAAAACCTTGAAGAATGGCGATAAAGATAAAGAAGATGAATAAACATTAAAGAATAAGAAATAGCAAGATTTACAAATTCTCACCATTCAAAATGAAAGTAAAACGGGTATTGTCATTTCCTTAAATTTTTTTTACTTAAATTTGATCAAATGCCATTGTGGAAAAGTGGCTAGGTCAACCGGCCAACTACCATCATTTCCTCTATTTGCTATTTGGCAAACCCGAAGAATTTGTCTAAAACAATGCTTTGAGGGGCAAATTCTTAGTAAAATATTTAGCCAAATTTTTGCCTATTATGTCAATGAGGTTCCACTCATTTAGCCTACGAATTCGCACAATACACATGAAGAAAGACAAATGCAGCAATGTAAAGGAACACTGAATTTACAGGTAAACACCCAACTTATTTATTACTCCACAATAATACAAGAACACGGAAGAACACCACACACCCTCTCTTTCTATGCCTTATCACTCCAAACCTTCAAATATATAGAGCCAAAATTCGTATGCAGTTAATACCCTTAATTGCCAGGGATAAACCCACCCATTATGACTAAAACCGCCGAAAAATTGCCTCCCACTACATTTCCCAGCAACTGTCCATACTTTCCACTTGTATGGACCATGAAAACTGCCCAACACATGTGTTAAACATGTGCTTGATTTGGATACCCGAATTTGTGGACTAGAGCATACTGAACAGTAAGCTGGATCTATCCATGTCTTGCCAATTTTTGTCAATCTGCAACACTTTGACACCGGCCAAATTGAAGCATCACGCCCACAAATTGAAACCCACATTTTCCTTACTCTGAAATCTAAATTGTGCACCATCAACACACCTTTTTGCAAAATTTCGGCATGAGGACAAGGTGTGCCCATACCATAGCGCATGTCAACCTTTAAGAGGCTGGCAAACCTTCCCCACCGAAAGAGTTTGACGTCCTTGTCGGAAGAGAATCAAGATATTCCTTCACCTTATCCCCAAATTGTCACAGATCGACATCCCTTTCATAAGTTGCATCAATCCCGCTACTACCCTTCCACAAACAGTATAGTCTGTTTTTTTGTTTTTCTTACTCGTCCTCATTGTTCGATGACCCAGAATCTTTGCCACCTCCGTATCATACTGTTTGTGAATATAGGAAGAGCCCTCTTAGCCTGCAATCGATCTTCTCCCACCAAACTTTCATTAAAGGGCTTCAAATAACTCATGTAGAAAGTAGGACGAACCTTCAAACGATCAAATAGCTTCAGCCGATATACTACCTTCCCAATATATTTGATTACTTCGAAGGGACCGTCATACTTTTAAACCAGCCCACGATGTACAGTCTTGCTACTAATTTTCTTCAAAATCTGGGTAGTTAATTTCAACATTACCTTATCCCCAACCTGAAACTCCACATCTCTTATGTTCTAATCAGCATACTTCTTCTTTAATCGGGCAGCCTTCGCAAGGCTGTCCCTAGCTTGCTCAATAATCTTAAGTTTATCTTGTGCAAATCGAAAATCTGCTAGACACACATTGCATTCCCCTTGTTTTACAATCTCAAGAGGATTGATGTAAATTGTAGCAAAATTGAGCTGTACCAAGCAAGGCAACCCAATTTTTTTGACTTGTTGTAACATAATGTCTGAGATATCTTCCAGCAATCCATTTATCCTTTCCGTTTGAACATCAGTCTGCCGATGATTTGCTATGGAAAACTTCAATATAGACCCCATCATGTTAAACATCATGGTCCAAAATTTTCTTGTAAACTAAGAATCCCAATCACTCACAATATCCTCGGGTATTCCAAAGTATTCACAACCATTTTGAAAAATATTCCAGCAGCAACGTCCGTTGTACACTCATGCCAGCTGTAATAAAAATCGAATATTTTGAAAACCTGCCCACCACCACCATAATGGGCTTAAACCCATCAACCTTCGGGAAACCTAAAATGAAATCCAGAGAAATCGACTGCTAATGTCGCTCTGGAACTGGCAAAGGCCAGAGCAAATTTGTATCTTTCCTCTTTTATGTTTTATCATGCGGCACTAGGGATAAGCACGGGTTGGGTTGAGTTGGTTTTTGACTCAACCCAAACCCAACCCATATGATCGGTTTGATCAAAATTTAACACAACCCAACTCGTGTAAAGGTTGAAACCCAACCCAACCTAACCCAATCAAGTATCGGTCGAGTTGGGTTGGGTTGGGTTGATCGGTTTAGGACAACTTGTCAACAAAAATTAAAGTCGTCCAATTGTCTATTATAGTAAATTCCAATAGATAATATTAAATAATAAGTAAATAAATAAATAAAATTATCTATTATCTTATTCAATCCTCATTAGCCGAGCCTACAAAGAACAAAGTGCATTTAACATATCATGAAAAATTTATACTACATTTCTTGTGGGAAGGATGGTAAACTACTCCTCTAAAATGCACCAAGGTAATTAGAGTTACATTATACATTCATACTTTTTAGGTTCATTTTATTTTTTAGACATTTTATTTATTATTATTATTTTAAAGTAGATAGGTCGGGATGTACGGGTTTATTTGGTTTTCATGAGTTAATCTGACCCAACCAAACCCGCCTACATAACCAACCTACCCAACCCGCGTAAAAACAACAAAAAAACAACCCAAACTGATCGGGTTAGTTTTGTTTTGACGATTTTGACGAGTTCGATCGGGTTTTGCCCACCCTTATCTGGCACACCAAACAAAATTTCAAATATGCCTCCACCTCGTCACCCGTTTTTTGCCAATAATACGATTTCGAGAGCAAAGTTAACATCCTTTTGATGCCCGAATGACCTGCCCATTGTGGATCATGAGTTTCCTTCAACAGTACTTGCCTCAGTCCCCCACCCGAAGGCACACATAATCTACTTTCTTTGGCTTAAATCAAACCGTCTTCAATCCAATACCATCTTACCAAGTCATCTTTAATTTTCTGCAACAATTTGACATAAGCAACATCCTTTTCAGCCCACTTTTTGATTCTGTCAAGAAAATCAGATTCCACTGTTATCCAAGCCAATACATAAGCTTCCCCGGATTTTCCAACTGTGTGCATCAGCAACTTGATTATGCTTGCCTAGCTTATGAACCTATCCAAAATCAAACTCATCCAAAAACTCTTGCCATCTCGCTTGTTTTGCTGACAACTTCTTTTAGGACTTGAAATATGTATTGACTACATTATCCGTTAGAACGGTAAATTTCATTCCTAACAAATAATAGTACCAAGTTCAAGACAAAGAACAACCGCCATCATCTCTTTCTCATTAGTTGAATACCATTGTTCCGCCTTTTTCAATTACTGACTTTCACAAGCAATCAGATGGTCTTCTTGTACCAATACACCTCCAATAGCACGGTCAGATGCATCAATGTGTACCTCAAATGGCTTCTCAAAGTCAAGAAACTACAACACTGGTTCAGTTGAAACAACTTGTTTTAACTTCTTAAAAGCTCGTTGGCACTCATCGGTCCATTCCCATTTCCGATCATTTTTTCCATCAAGGCGTTTACTTTTTTGGAGTAGCTTTGAATGAAAAGTCGATAGTAGTTCGCTAATCTAAGGAAAGAACGTAATTTAGCAACCTTGGATGGACTTGGTCTTGGCCACTCCATGATAGCCTTCATCGTCTTTCCATCCATTTCGATTTTTCCTTGAGCAACCTAATGTCCAAAAAACATCACCTTTGAATGGAAAAATTCGTATTTCTCCTTTTTGACATATAATTGATGTTCTTTAAGCCGTAAAAACACATTTCGCAAGTGGAACACACGATCACCAAGTGATCTACTATATATCACAATATCATCCAAGTATACCACCACAAAATTATCTAAAAACTCGTACAATACATCTTTCATCAAATTACAAAAAGTAGTAGGTGCATTCGTAAGACTGAATGACAAAACCAGAAATTCAAAATAACCATACCTAGTCACGCGACAGTCTTTGATTCATCCCCATTAGCTATTCTTACTTGTCAATAGCCCGATTGCAAATCCAGCTTGGTAAAGAATGAAGCCTTCGCTAATCAATCAAAGAAATCAGCAACATTAGGCAACGAATATTTGTTTTTTACCGTCACGTTATTCACCACACGATAATACACACACGGATCCGTCATGATTTTTTTCTAAAATCAAACTGGGCACCGTAAGGAGCTTTAAAGGTTGAATAAACCCGCATCAAGTAAATCATCAAGCTGTTTCCTAAACTCTGCCAACTCAGAAGGGGCCATTCAATATGGGGCATGTGCAGGAGCCTTCACACCTGGTTTGAGTTTAATTTTGTGATCAACAACACGCGAAGAGAGAGAGAGTTCTTGGAAGTTCTGGGGGGCATCACATCAACGAACTTATCCAATACACTTACAACGTAATTAGGCAGGAACATATCTTTCAATTCCTTCAGCAACATTTCCCAAGTAACAACCGGTAAACAACTTGTAGATTCGTCATCCTCCACCCGAGTTCACCACCACAACTTTGCATCGCCCAAAAGATATATTGAAGTGATATTTACCCGCTCATCTTCTAGAATACGAACAGCTTTGAGATACTGCTCCATATCCCACAGGAAGTTCTCCAACTCTTTGGCATTACAAACATCATTGAACTGCTTTGGTTCAAGGACACAAAATTTTGAAGTACCCACTGCATCCCGCACAGTGTTACTACTTAGGGCCAATTTCGACAAGGAAATTTCACTCTCAAGGGTATCAAATCGAGCCTTTGTGTTATTAACAAGATCCAACAGATCTTTCATGAACGACGATTGTCTTTTGTCTACCTCGTTGCCACACTCTTCGAACTGAGCCCTCAATTCTGTGTGCACATCAATATGTGCATGGATTTGTGCAGCCAAACTGACTGCAATGTCGGTCATAGGAGCACCAACAAAATCCTCCAACACAGCAACATGATCCTTAATATTCTAACTTGTAGTCATGCCTGCAAACGAAACCCAGTAATTGCAACCTGGGAGCTTTGATACCAATTATCACAAGGACAAATTCTTGATAAAATACTTAGACAAATTTTTGCCTATGATGGCACTGAGGTTCTACTCACTCAACTTACGAATTTGCACAATGCACACGAAGAAAGATAAAGACAGCAATGTAAAAGAATGCAGAATTTGTGGGTAAACACCAACTTGTTATTACTCCACAATAATACGAGAATATGAAAGAACACCACACCCTCTCTCCCCCTCTTCGTCTCATCACTCCAAACTTCAAATATATAGAGCCAAAATTCAAATGGAGTTAACATCCTTAACTGCCAGGGATAAACCCACCCACTATGACTTAAACTGTCGAAAAATTGCCTTCCACTACATTTCCCAGCAATTGTTCATACTTTCCACCTGTATGGATCACGAAAACTGCCCAACACATGTCAAACATGTGCTTGATTTGGACACCGAATTTGTGGACTAGAGCACGCTGAACAACAAGCTGAATCTGTCCATGCCTTGTCAATTTCTGCCAATTCGCAACACTTTAACACTGACCAAATTGAAGCATTACTCCCACAAATTGAAACCCACATTTTCCTTCCTCTGAAATCCGAAGTGTACACCATCAATACACGTGTCTACAAAATTCCGACATCGACATGAAAGCAAGGCGTGCTCATACCATTGAACATGTCAACCTTTTAATTGTAAGCGTATGTATGGTTTCATTAAAAGGCTAGTTATTTCGTTGGTGGATGAGCAAAATGTCAACTACAAGAAGCATAGAATACTAATATTAATATAAAACAAGTAAATTTCAAGAGAGATTGAATTCAATTAATAAATTTTAAATACTGAGTTGATTTTAATTATAAACTGTCAAAATATTTAGCAAATTCTGACTACTGAACTTATTTAATATTAATCAGGCAATTTAATAAATGTTTATTATCTTTATAAACCTAACGTTAAGCATCATATTATCCTTAAAACTCTTTAGAATATAATTTTTTAAATAGTAAACCATCATACGGAAAAGTTAGATATAATAATAATAATAATCATAATAATGATGATGATGATGATCATAATAATAATAAAAATAAAAATAATAATAAATTATGAAATGAAATAATATACTAGAAATTTATAATTACTTTAATTAATGTAAAATTTTAGTTTGACAATATTTAGACTGTATTCTATTAATTTATCGCGTAGAGCTACTTTTGCTCCACTTGAAAGTTAAGCATGTCCGATTTTGCTTAAAAATTACTCTTAATATAAAATCAAATTTATTTTCTTTTTTGAACCCTAGAACGCCACCATCTCTCTCCACCCACCCACTCACTCATCCATCAAATTTAATGTACAAAACAATAACTGTCATGTCAAGACGTCAAAACATTTAGTAGTGACAAATAAGGGGAGAGCTAAACAAAAACAGCAAATCTCAACTCGAAAACTAGTGTTACAAGCCACACAGCCAAACAAACTAAAGCAAATCCAACTAAAGAGGTAACACAACAATGTATTATCTTAGGAACAATATGCAGAAACCAGGACACTTGTTATTCAATAATTTTATAAACCTCGGAATGTTTGTTTTTCACGATTAAGTTATCAACCAAGAAAAAAGAGATTTTCAAATTTGTCATAAAGAAAAAGTGATAAAGTGGGAAATAAATATTTACTTTGTTTGCAATAGGAATTAGTGTAATAATCAGATACACAGAAAAATGTCAACGTAATTTGCCAAAAAAAGTAAGCAAAATCTAAATTATGCTCCATTAATTGCAGGAAGTGAAATATAACAAGAACTACCCACGTTTCTGAAAGAAAAATCTAAATTAGCATAGACAACATTCCGACCTTTACGGTTCTTTAATATGGGCACATTTTTATTTCAGCAATCAAGTACAGTAAACACTGTTTCCACACACTTAAAATCAATGGCAACATAAATACAGGCAACACAAGAGTACCCGGTCACTTATGTTGTTTCAGTGAACTTGTAGGATGCATAAGAAAGTGTGTAATTAGTCCAGCTATCGTGGATAAGTTCAGCTTTTGCATTTTCATCAGCAGCACCAATTGCTACATGTAACGGATAGAAATGTTCGGGCCTTGGATGTGCAAGTTTCGCAAATGGTGCCTTCTCTTCGTAGTGGTTAACATCTTCATACCTATAACAAGAGAGCCATCAGTACAAGAGATCAGAAAGATAACTACCTTAACATAAATATTGTGCAAGCATATAACCAATATAAGATCTCAGATAACATTGAAAAAGAAAAGAAGAAATGAAATAGGCGCTGCATGACATCTTATCCAGCATCCAAGGAAAATTGCCATAGTTTTGATGTGCTGTAAACATATTTTTATGATAGGATCGTACAATGATTGCAAGTTCACAGAGTAGTGCTACCTAAAAGCTGAACTAGGCTTCAAATTTAAATTCAGTGTAGATGAAACATCGGCAAGGAATCATCAACCTCGTCTTAACCATAGATTATACAGAAATTTTACTACTATTCTTTTTGCAAGTTTTTGGATAACAGAAAAATGGATTCTCAAAGCATAAATGAAAATTATTACTGAAATAGAATAGAAAGGAAGGAGGCCGAAGTCAGAAATAAATTTTGGTCTTCAAATAAAAGCCAGGATGGATAAAGCGATTGAATAGCAATGAGAGCTGCAATGTTCTACAAAACAGCATTTCTTGAAAGCAGGCAAAAAATGGATCTCTATTCAGACACAGCAAGAAAAATATACTTCAAAACTTGGCTCCACAAAAATTCAGGCAATTCAAAAGTTAGATTCAACACCCAAATCATTATTGGTAGGATCTTCACAGACATAGGCCAGCCACCTACCAATAAATTGGAAATTATACTGCAAAACACACACCAGAGAGCCTTTTATCAAAGTGCTGTTAATTTGAATTACATATTTTGCTATCTTGTTCCAATTTGGTACATAAAAATGCTTCCAACCAAGACCATCTTTTTTGACTGACAATTTGCAATCATTTAAAGCTTTAGCCATATCCTACTTGTGTTTAGTTAGCTACCAAATGGCTTACACAAACAAGAAAGGTAGGGAGTGCTAGTGCTGGTTAATGTTCTGAAAAAAGCAACATTAAAAGTGCACTATATATAAGCATGTCGTTATTTCCATGTATTGAAGAGCAAGCATATATATATTCTAATGGATTTTACTTATTAAACCTGCCAGTAAGAAGAGAGTCTTTGAGCCAATTATCAAACTCTAAAGCCCATGAAGCAACAGTATCATTGGTGCCTTGCATGGTCCTTAGGTTATGAGTGGCAGAACCTGAACCAATTATGAGGACACCTTCTTTCTTTAGGGAAGCCAATGCCCTTCCTAAGTTATAATGGTGATTAGCATCCATATTTGTCTGTACAGAGAGCTGGCACACGGGGATGTCAGCCTCTGGATACATAAGCATAAGAGGGACCCATGCGCCATGGTCCAAACCACGCTTTTTATCCTCATGCACCCATTTGAAGCCAGCTTCCTCCAGCAGTTTCTTCACCTTCTTTGCCAATTCTGGAGCTCCAGGTGCTGGATACTTGAGCTATTGGAGAGAAAGTGAGAAGTTAGAGAAAGCATGAGAACTGAATTGCACAAGAAGTAAACCATAGAAGCTTACGTCAAAAACAATCTTTGTATGGTAATAAATATGCACCTCCTAAAACACTACAAAGATCATACCAAAAAGTGAAAAAATAAAATAAAAATGAAGCATCCTAAAGATTGCCCCTGTTTGTAAAAATACATGCCTCAATTGATGGCAACAATATCATCATTGCTAATCACTTGGAAGAACAAGCGTAAGCATAGCATTTGATCTATGTGATACTAGTAAGACCCCAAATACTGTCGTTTGACAGAAGCCACACCATGAGTAACGTAAACTGACCTCATCGACGGAATACTTAAAGAGACATGTGAAGTCATCTTTAACCACTATTCAAGATCACAACGTCACCTTCAAGCAAGTTCATCGAAGGAATGTTTAAGACACGTGGGAATTCATCTTTGATCACTATCCATGATCACAACCTCAAATTCATGCAAGTTCTGACAGATCAGTAGCCGAGGTGGAGTATCTCATAGACATGAATCACACAGGGAATGAGATGACATGTACTAACAGCTACTTTGGTGCAGTACAGAATCCCTATATTATCTCTGTATTTATACGGATCGAAGGACAGGTGCTCATTCCATACAAAACATAAATATGTAACACATCGCATAAAGCAATCCTATAAGGAGGGCCTCATCCATTTCTAGAGAAGTAAACATTCAGATATTAACTCCCATTCAGTTTTTATATTTCTTATATACTTTTCCCTTCAACTGATTATTAGTCCGGAGGGGATCCAGGGAGAATTCCCCATAACTCCGGCGATTCCTGCACCCCATCGTTATCCCTATGCATCCCCCCAACACTACAATCTAGTGCCTGCTTAGCGAAGCTTAAAACTATATATATATATATATATATATATTTTTTTTTTTTTTTTTACTGAAGTTTTTTTTTTTTTTTTTACTGCAAGCCCCCCAATTTGGAATTTATTTTGCGTAGCTCAAACTTGCTTTCATCTTCCTCATTCTTCAAATTCCAGATCTTAAAACTTATTAATCAACTTCGTAGGTAAGACAATAGAAATTCAAACGGGTATTGGATTTCATCTAAATCGTTCAATTCCCTTAATAAGGGGTGTGCTCAACCTAGATTTTTGATGGATTTTAAAAGATTATATTTTAAAAGATTATAAATTCTAATGAATTTTGTGAATTTGAATAGATTTTCACAAAATCAACGAGAATCTCTTTAAAATTGGTAAAATTTCTCGGGAGTTTGTTTTTTAAGCTTGAAATTCATCCAAATAAAATCCTTGTTCTTTATAAATTTATGAGTTATTGACATTGAAATTCATTAAAATCTCAATTGGCAACACCTGAATTTAGAAGAATTTTTAAAATTCATTAAAATCTACACGAATTTATAAATTCAAATCATCTCCCTTTTACTGTTCAGAACCCACAGCTTTATGGCCTCGAAAATAAATCTAACATAAAAGAAGATTATGCGGGTTACCTGATACATGGGCTTGGGGAAGCCATAGAAATCGTGGATGGTTTCGTTTGGGCCATTAATGACATTGACGGTGGGCTCAGAGGTCTCCCAGTGAGCCGAAATGACCAGAATGCAATTAGGCTTCTCAGGAAACACCTTTTGCCGGAAGGACAAGAGGAAGGGGCGTGCCGGCAATGAATCATCTATGGAAAGAGTCGGAGAGCCATGTGAGATGTAAAAAGTTTCTTTCAGAGCCCCCATCTTCAACGACGAATCATTATTCCAAACTGAATCGATTTTATATAGCAAATCGGTGTACACCTAACACGCTTCTCAATATATATCCATCTGTCAATAATCAAGATTTTATAATAAAATAATTATATAATAGTGTTTAATGTATATAGACCCACACAAACGCAGAGATGCATACACGCAATTGTAGAGGGAGAGTAGGACTGGGGCATGAATTGTGGGCGAGACACTATTTTTTGCTTGATTGCGCGTACATCTTGACATGTTTCACGTTTATGTCTCTTTGAGTAAATATTTTATGTCGGTAGATAATTAATCTATGTCTGGATAGTGTTGAGACTCTCATGCTACAGTTCTATGATCAAAGCTCGCGCTTCGGGAATAAGTTTAAGATACTTTATAAATATAAAATATCCTATATTTAAAAAGTTAATATACAAAATTGTGTTAAAAAAGACTCTTTAAATTAATATTTTAATTTAGAGGGTGAGTTGTGCATATAAAGTATTCAATTTTCAATGAAGAAAAATAATATAATAATTTAGAGGAAAACTAGTGAGAAATAAAAGATAAAAAAATAATAAATATTTTTTGTAGTCATAAAAATTAAATGTTAAATATAAAGAGTATATTTGAGTACTTAAAATGAGAAATAAAAGATAAAAAAAATAATAAATATTTTTTGTAGTCATAAGAATTAAATGTTAAATATAAAGAGTATATTGGAGTACTTAAAAAAATTATACTCTCTAACTTTATTGATTTTCCCCAAATTGTAGAATATGTTTTCTAAAAATAGAGATTATTTAGAGATGCTCCATAGTCCAAATACTACTACTATATATAAATATTCTTAGTTAAATCCCTATTTGATAAAGTTACTTTTTTTGTAATAACTCTGCACATTTCATTCCACTTTAAACCGCACAATTTATGAAACCCCAAATTTTTTATTAAATTTATCTGATAAAAATCTACATCAAATAGTCACAATGTTCTAAGTCTTTGATTTACATAATGCGTGTCTTTAGTTAGTGTATACAGTATTAACGATTCTTTTAGGAAGGCATGATGTTGTCCTCAATTTCTTATTGGTGACGTAATCAACATATCCCGTTTTTACTCATGTCCATGCATAAGGCTTATACACACTTGGACAAAGCCTTATAAGTAAGTGGCCTTCTCCGGTGACGAGAGAGGATACCACACGAACTCCACTATTAAATCAATCAATTTGTATATATATTTGGGTGTTGAATAAACAAAAGACCAAACCACAAATGTGTACGGGCACCGGATTATAGAGAGAACAAGAGTGGGCAATATTACTGTTGAATATATAAAATTGTTTTACCTTTAAATGTTACTATGTGTAAGCTTTTATAGTAGAAGATGTAAAGTGGTTATTGTAGGATGAGAGGACAAGTGACCTCATCTTAATTGTTGAGGCTTTTCATCATAGGCATCACTTCAACAGTCTTAAGTTTAGGAGCATTAAATAATTTTAAAAAATAGTCATCCTATAGCCTATGCCTAGCGTTTGAAAAGTAAACTGATAAGTTGATTGAAAGGTGTTTGTTGTAGCACATCAATCAAGAGGTGAAAGGGGTGATGTCTTCGTGCGTTTGAATCTTGTTTGGGTCGGAATAACATTGCAGCAGGCTATGACAAAAATTATCAGTAAGTGAAAGAAGTGTATGTGAATTTATGCATAAAACATAAGTCGCACAAGGAATTATTTAGAATCAACTACCTAACTCCATCAAGATTCCAGGATAATTAAATTCTCAGGTCAGGAGGAGTGTTAGGTAGAGGTTTTATTTCAAGTGTAAAAAAAAAAAAACTCACATAATGAAGAATTTAAAAGCTGAATATAACGGTAAGATGAAATAACAAAGGAAAATTTAGATATTAGACCAAGACATGAAACATATCATTCAATTTATTCAACATATGAAGTAAACAAGAAGTTAAAAACGTATAGATCTATATATTTCACAAAATAGTCAAGAAAAAACTTCTTTAAATGAAAAAATGATTAGGGTTAGAGAAATCAATCTAGAGTAGTGGTCGATTAATTCACCACCATAAAATCAAACCAGAAGTGGCCAATAATGAAAGATATCAACAGATTGTGTCACCTTAGATTACGAATCAACAAGAAAGTCACATATACGTTCCAGGTTTACCAGATATAGGGTTTTTAGCCCTTAGTTTTCAAGATCCACTATAAATATACAACAACATCTTCTCTGATGCCACCATTATACTATAATCGAACCAAAAGTACAGTAAGACCAAATATGACAGAAAGTTCACAAGAAAAACACATCTCCTTTTATTAATTTCTGAATACATTTCCAAAGGCATTAAAGTGAAGTGAACAGCAACTATGGCTCGGACTTGAATTTGTACCCGTCTGTATGGCCAAAGAAATCCAAACCCAGACCCAAAAGGAGTGATTTAGGGTCTAGGTTTGGATATCTTTGAGCCACAAGGATCGTACACTTTACACTCTCTTCTACAACATACTCTGTATAGAGATTTCACGAAGTCAACCAAAAGCATCAAATTCCAACCAGAGGTTTGGAAGAAGAACACGAAGAGAGAAGAGAAGAATTAGCTGGAAACCAAACCTAAATGGCAAATTATCAAAATTAACCTAATGGGGCAACTAGGGTTATATTGATACCCTCAATGTGTCCAGATTCCTTGCAACTGTAACATTGTTGTGAAAGTTTGGATTTTCCTTTACTTTAAGCTGCATAGGCTACATTGACCATCTTAGTACTAACAGTGTCTTGAGTGATCCTAACTTGTGAAGCGAAACGATGTTCCTCTCGTAAGAGTTTCCTCAAGCAAACATACAATGATAGTACAAGGTTGCAATTGATTAACCCAGCGCGTGCACTTTCAAAACTCAGATCGTAACTTCATCAAAAATTGATCAAGCTGGCTCTCAAAATAGACCCGGTGCAAAGCTGCTAATGCATCTTTAGGAACCTTAGACTGCTCCAACCCACAACAATCACTATATAAATTAAGAAAACTCAAATAAAATTGTTCAATCGACAAATTCCCTAGTTGATAATTTCCAATATCCAACTTCAATTGAAATTTTCGGGGAGAGTTATCTTGATAATAAATTCGTCGAAGGTAATTAATTTCACTTCTCTTTAACAATCATAATCGAACGGAGATTGTTGACTATATGTGATTCAATAGAACTCCGTGGCCAATAAATAGTCCGAGCTCTCCCATGAGCTAAGCTCATTGGGATCCCCAGGAGCTTGAAACGACCCATCCATATTGCCCACAATTCCTTACCTTTAACAAATATCTTGAATTCAAATTCCCAAGTGAAATAATTATTGTCAATAAAAAAAAAATGAATTTTCTCTTGAGATGTTAACTTCAAATATTAATAAGGGAGAATTTCATAAGTAAGGGATTAAGTATCACCAATTTCAAAATTAAGAATATAAGTTTTAAATTTCAAAAATCAGGTTTTTATTAAAATTTATTTATGATTTAATTAATTAATTATATATTTAATTAATTAAATATATCAAGGTCACAATTCTATACAATTTTGGTCACAAATTAACCATTTAATTAGTTACATATTATTTTTCGATCACAAATCAAAATTTTTATGTGTCAAATTATTTTACGGTCATAATTCAAAAAATTTATAGGTCACAGATTTTTTATCGGTCACATATTAAAAATTTAAAAGTCACAATTTATTTATCGATCACAAATCACAGTATTATAAGTCACAACTTATTATACCGTCACAAATTAACATTTTTTAGGTCACATATTATTTTTTAGGTCACAATTTATCTTTTTTATTGGTCACATATTGTTTATTGGTCATATGTTAACCAATTTAATGGTCACAATTAACCCAATAATCTGTGACCACCACTGACACTTGCGACAATCACTTCGCCACTGCCTCCAGCACCACCACCGCCGCCACCTAATAGCAATATCACCATCTCAAACAAGCCAACACCACAACCTTCCAGCACCACTGTCACCACCTCCAACAAACTACCACTTTCAACTTCAAAACCACCACCGCCAACAACAAGATCCAGCACCGCCACCGCCAACAAAACCACAGCCACCACCAGATCCACCCCCAATACCACCACAACGGCTGCCTGTACCAACCTCCAACATTGTCACTCCATATCTACCACTAGCAACATCATCCACCTGCACCTCGTCAATAAAACCATCGCAATATCACTAAACAATTAAAATCACTATCGCCACCACTCCAAAAACTAACCAAATCTGGCGTGACCGCCATCTTTAAATCCCAAAAATCACACACAAAAATATCTCAAAATCATGGCAGCCATTGTTCATGCTAGCAATCAAAATAAACCACAAACAACAAATCATAGACCATGGTGGTTGCTCGTCCACAGATTGATACTAATTACGAACCATGGCGGCACAACGTCGCTGCAAGCTGTTGCAGTGAAGGCCGCTGCAAGAGACGACATAGCCTTCTGTAGCGAGCGATGGCGTCAATGAACTGCAAAGAGAGAAGGCAGGGGAAGAAGCGACGGCTGTGGCGGCGGCAATTTGAGTAGAGAGACGGGAGAGGAGAGGAGAGAATGGAGAGGAGATGGGAGAAAAATTGATTTTAGGGTTTGGATGGGGTTAAATAGTGTAGGGGTGTGTATATAAATTAATTTATATTGTTATTAATATTAAAATATTAATTTATAATAATTAAATGAATATTTGATTTTTGAAAAATGAAACTTTCTACTTGATTTTTGAATATTGATTTTGAAAAGTAATTTTCCCCATTAATAATCACACCTAACAATATCTCAACTAATGGCCCAACGATAGCCCAACTAAAATTAATGTCGCTAGATTTACAGCTCAATTCAATAACCCAATGCCTAATGAAGTAGCCCAAATTAGACACTAGATTCACGATAAAATGCAATCAATTGCCCGACAGTCCAAACCGATCGTTGACGGAAGATTGCAAATTTCGACAGCAAAAGCAGAAATCGTGAGTAGCCTAAGGAAGAAAGATCTTTGACAGCTTAAGAACACTAATAGCCAGACATAGT
>CAIGRP010062584.1:0-22370 GCA_903798385.1 Fraxinus cuspidata | reverse complement strand
ATATATATATATATATCAATTGGTGTAATCAATTTTATAATTAAATATATATATATATATCAATTGGTGTAATCAATTTTATAATTAATCGTTATTGAGCCACGATCTGGCTCGATTCACTCCTCCAAAGGACTAATCGAGCCTAACTTTCTTGAAGCGAGTGGCTTGCGCTCGACTCAACCCATAACGAGCGTGTTGAGTCGTGCTATGAGTCAGGCAGAGCTCAATGATAGACAAGTTGACAACTGTGCTCAACCCATTTGCCACTCCTAACATTACCAAGATAGACGGGAGCCCACATAAAACCTATGGAAAAGTCTTTAATTTTAATGTTATCTCACTTCCCCCGCTTGACTCTTCCCCCACCCCACCCCATCCCCTACCAAGCCACGGCCACCATTGAAGCGGTTAAAGAGTTGACCACCCTAATATACAGAGATCCAAAAACTGTCAAATTACAATCAAGAAATGAAAAAATTATATGGAATGGCTCCAAACAATTCTTTCCTTGGCTTTGAGTAAACTCCAACCCTTTTTCTTCTTCTTCTTCTCTTCTCATTCTTTGATGAAAATTACTCATTCATGGAAAGATTAAACCAGTACAACAATTTTGGCTTATTTTTTTCTCTTATAATCACACTTGGCCTTGTCTCCTTCTCTTTATGCCTTGCTGCTGAATTCAACAAATCAAAGGTAATTTCTGTATCAATTTTTATGTGCACAGCTTCCCAATTTACACAAACTAAGTATGATTAATTCAATTTTTGTTCAGAAAAAGGATCTGAGGTTTGATGACAAGCTTTGTTATTTGCCCGGAAGCCCGGCTTTCGGATTCGGAATAGCCGCTTTAATATGCCTTTTCGCCGGTCAGATTATCGGAAACTTGTTCATCTGCACAAAGTTTAGTGCGAGAGATAATGGGAGTGGTTGTGATAATAAATTAAAAAGGCCTGCAATTGCTACCATTTTCTTGGTTTTTTCATGGTAAGTAAATTTTAATTTCCATTACATGACAATGAAACACACCGTATTTTTTGGCCGTGCTAAAGATGAAAAAGGTTTATTTCTCTATCCAAAACCTACTTTTTTTTCCCACTCCACGCACTCAATCTTTGTTACTCATTTTTTCTCAAACTAAGTCCATGTTTGCGTCAATTTTTTTAGACTGATTTTTCTCAAACTTATTTTCAATTACATATTTTTTCTGGACCCACATCGTCTATCAACTTTTCAACATATATCTCATCAACTTTTATCAAAACCTACTAAAAATCGTAGCTTTAGCCAATTCAAATAGCGGTTAGTTTTCTATTACAAATTCTCTCAATAAAAAATTTTTCTATGTGGGACTCTTAATATTTTCCTACTTTTTAATAATACCTTGTTTTTAAATATCACTTTTTTATAAAATCAATTTCTAAAAAATCTGCATCAAACAAGTTATTCAGTCGGATTTGTCTAGTTTGATATATCGAACCCTAATTAGTGTAACGAGTAATACTATTTAACTCCATTGGTATTAAATTATCAGTCCGATAACATTAAAATATATGGTGTTAAATGAGATGTATAATTAAATAAATCATTTAATTTTACCTTTCATTGATTTCATCACTTAACACTATCTAGATTAGAATAGCACCGCTGATACTACATAGTATTATTCTTAGTGTAACTATGACGCATCCACAAATGTTTTCTATCTTCATATCTCCTAGTAGCTTAATGGGGGCAGGGTGGACTCCACTTTCAGTCACTTATTCTAGTAGAATGTATTTTTGTGCCAAATTCCTAGGTGGAAGAACCATCCAACATGGACGGCTGGAATTACTACAATTTCTTATTCAGATCTGAATATACAATGTTTTAATAATTAATATTAAATTACGTAACAGGATCAGCTTTGGAGTTTGTGCCATTCTACTAAGTGCAGCAACCAGCATGAGCCGAAGTCAGTCCTTTGGGGAAGGATGGTTAGATGGTGAGTGCTACATAGTCAAATCTGGAGTCTATATTGGCTCGGGTATACTGGCTGTGCTCACTCTTGGTTTAACCCTAGGTTCGGACATTGCATCGATAAGGCAAAAGCGGGTAGAAGAAGACATGAAAGTGCACGCACAAATCGAATGAGTTAAAACTTGTGCATCAAATGGACGTAGTCATGGATGCGCAGATGTGTTGATAAATTTGTACATGTCTTATTCACGTACGTGACAGAGAGAAATCAATTCATAAAGGTTTTAATAAATGATTTTGGGATTTTAGAGAAAAAAAAATGGATTGTGACTTCTGATGTCGGACAACTCAGAACACTTCGAAATATTTGTTTTGCTTATACATTCTTCCCCGGATGAAATACTTAAGATTTGTATTATATTCACGTAATAATATTTGCTCGGTTTTTGTTTAATTTATTATTATGTTTGCTAAAAGATCTAAAATAACTTACCTATTGCTTGATTTAGTTTTAAAAAAGAGAAGTTCATAAAAATTTAATTAAAGTCAACAATTAATTTTAACGACTCATGAAACCCACAACTTTTATCAACTTTTCGATTACATATTTCATAATGTTATTAACTTTTATCAAAACTTAGTCTTTGTTTGATCCCTATTATTTTCAAAATACCTTATAATCTATCTTCTTTTCAATCACATATTTTTCAATAAAATAATATTATATGCAAATAAAAAAAAACCTTTTCTTTATTTTTGGACTATGCATTCTTCATCAATCCTACTACTTTAAAATGAATTTTGCACCCAAAATGAGCTCAAACGGGCCCTTATTAAAAAATTGATTTTTAGAAAAACCAAACAAGGACTAAGGAAGGATCGCTTTTGAATGTTTGATTAATTTTATTAAAAAAAAAATTACTTCCTCTCATAAGAAGAGCTTTTAAAGCCCGTTTAATATGTTTTTTGAAAAGACAAAAATATTTAAGCCTCAAACTGTTTTTGGACTCATTCGCTAATTTCATAAAACGCTTCTTCTAGTTAGAAGAGTTTTTAAAAATGCTGATCAAATATAACTTTCTTAAAAAATACTTCCAAAATATAAAGACATTTTAAAATTTAGTTCTCAAACAAAAAATTTAAGTAACTTCGTCCAAAAACTCTACAAGAAGCAAAAGCTCAAGGCAAAAGCTATTTCAAATGAGATCTCTTCCAAGAGAGAGAGCTCTTTCAGAAATTAATTTTCAAACACAAGAAATATAATCAAAAGCAAAAACCTTGCCAAACGTGCAATAATATATATCCTTATGATGAAACACGTCGTTTCAATAAGGATACTTTTTTGAAAGCTACATAGAGGAAACGAAGTGACACGGACCTAATACTTGCAACAATGACATACTACCATCCAAACAAGTTAACAACTCAAAAGTCTCATCGTCTAATGATGGTACACAACGCCAAAGGTTTAGTAGAGAGTAGTAAGTAGAACCTCTGATAAAGGAAAAAACTGAAAAACGAGTGCGAAACTTATGTCCCTGGCGTAAAACATGGAATATAGTGGTTAAAAACTAGTATCTTGATATACAGGTTCATGGGCTAAAAAATATTATAAACGCCATAACTTCGCTATCTTGCAAGCTCATTCTTGAGAAGATCGGATAATAAGATTTCAAATACTGCAGCTGATGTACATCTGAATCGTGAATATCCCATGTCATCTCCTCGTGTAACCTCCTCGGCCTTGTCCACTGTGGTTATACCCCCTACCCCAGTTATATGAACCATGATAGTCACCGCGTTGACCAGCAGAGCCGCCACTATAACCTGAATGAGTTCTCTGTTGAAAATTGCCACCAAAGGTCTGCGTAGACCCCAAAGATAAGAAAATGGTAAGAATATGCAGGACCGGCATTATACTCATCTTTTATATGAAAAACTAGAGAAAAACAATACTGGCGAACCTCAGTGTCCTGTTTCGTTCGGTCGGAAAATTGGTTATATCTGTTCCTAGCTCCATGATTAATACGGTTACAAGATATTGTATCGAAGAAATCATCTTTGTTATATGCAGGCTGCATATACAGGCATCTAATGATTACACTCAATGTTGAAGTAAAGTCGGAGATCTAATGAATGCATAGTTTAAAACTAAAAGTTATGCTGTATCAGTTGCAACATGCAAAAAACAGTACAGAACTTTGAATTCACCGTACCTTGGGATCACCAGTGGAGACCAAACCAGAGTGATCTTCGTCCCCTGGATTTTGTTCATTTAGCAAATTATGCTGGATCCTCTCTATGTCGTCTCTCTTGTTCACTTTTCCAAGATAACCCCACACCTCATCTTTTTTAAACCTTTCATTCATGGCTTCAAAATCAAATTCTTCAGTGAATTGGGAAAGGTGTTGCGACTGAAAACAATCCAAAACAGACTTTTATGACACAAATAGCTAAAGCTTACTAGAACAACTGACTTTAATCTCACAAAAAAAGTAACCCAGGAAATAAAGATTAAAAGCAAGTGAATTGACAAAATTTCAATCTCAAAATGAATTAAGAGATAATTTACTTTTCAAATATCTAGCAGGGAGATTAAAAATCAATTCACGGGAAAGCACAACTTACACAATAACAGTCAAATTTTACTAAAAAAAACCTAAATAGAGGTATCATCAAAAATATCCTAGAGATGAAGATATAGTAGCATTATGTAATACTACCCTGCCATATGAAAAAGGAAAATAACAAGAAAATTCCAAGCCTTCTACTGGAAAGAGATAAGGACCTATTGATGCATTTCATGGTTTTGCTACTTCACCATTGGCTTTATCTTGCTTTAGCCTACCAATAACAGATCATGCATGGTACAATCAGTATTTCAGTAATGGGCAACCTAACTTGATAAAGCAATTAAAATGACATTGACAGCTAGCTGAAGAAACCTGTATCAAGCTGAGCAAAAGAATAAGATTCATGCAATGGGCACATGGAAGGACGAGAACTTGTAGTCCATGTGTTTCAAAAAATTAATATAAAGCTATAAGGGAACCAATCCTCCAATATTTTCTCATCAATAGATAATAACTCTAGTAAATGGGAAACGGAAAAGCAAAGGAAAGTAAAAATGAACGATAGAAATAATTGGAAATGCAAATTGACATCTTAATAAGCAGAAGACTAAAGTAAATGACTTGACCCAGAATTTGAACACACAGACATACATATAACACAGGAAAAGGAGAACTTCACTGAACCTGTTGAGCAGGGGGTGGCAATGGTAACAGAGGTTGTTGAACTGCTGGAGTAGTGACAGAGGATAAGGAGTTCAAAGAAATTGAACCCATAATATGCACATCTTTCTGATCTGGGTATAACTTTGGCATCTGAGAAATTTCGGATAGTCTGGGCTGTGACAATTGATTTGGAGTTACCAGAGCTGGTGGTTGCTTCAACAAGGGGTCTGATGTTGAATCTAGAACAAAAGATGTGGAAGGAAGCAAACCTTGAATTGGAAGCAATGTTACAGGTTCAGGAACTACGTTATAACCGAGTGAAGCTTCCATATTGCTCACATGCTGGGAAGCTAGGGAAAATGAAGGCATGGTCAATCTATTTGAATTCAACCCTGCAGTTTGATGGGAGGGCAGTGATGACTCCAGGGGCAGTGAGGAAAGTGAATTGGTAGGAGTTGTAGGATGTTGCAGAGAAGTAAGAGCAGGTTTGAAACTTGAATATATAGAATTGGATGCAGCAAATGAAGGACTGAGAGAAACGTTATCATATACATTTGTGGCTGTCATGGTTGTAGGTGCCAGGGAACCAGAAGCCTCCAATAAATTCTGCACTAGATATGGTATTCTCGCGGATGAAACAGAATGCTGCTGAGCATAAGGAGTACTTCCTGCTGATCCATTATATCCTTGCCAGTGAGTTCGCAAATCATAAGGTGTCATACCAAAACTTCGAGTGGCCTGAGAAGGACCCGATAGCCCCATCTGAATTCCAGAAGGATTTGGAGGAGATCTGCTGAGATCAGAACTTATGTTCAAAGCCGAAGGTTCATTGTAAGAGCTGGTTTCTACCATAGATCCATTAGCATCTGATACTGGTCTCGATAAGTTTGAAGGTCCGGCAGCATATTTTGACTGAATTAAAAGTAGCGAAATGAGCAATGTTGTTCAGGTATATTTTCATTTATCAAAGCAATCATATCAGTATTCCTTGTAAAGAATGCTAAATACCTGAATAATTGCTGGGTCACTTTGTAATGGCTCCTGTACTTCAGCTGGTCGAGGGGCCTTCACTTGTAAATCCTGAAATTGGACATATAATACTCAGAGATGCAAGAAATTATATGAATGAAGCAAATTAAAAGTACTCCTAATTTGCAGATAATGTTTGGGCTATGGAAACTGTCATACAGAGAGATATAGCATGGGAAAAAAATAGCCCTGGCATTAGATGGGTGGTTGCAGCTAGCCATCTAAAAGAATTGTTAACCAATGTAGATAAATTCCATGTAAGGATCTTCTTATGTCATCAAAAAATGGCATAAAACTGAGGACTCTTGCCAGCAAATACAGGCTATTTTAACAGGTATCTAACAATCTATCTTCAAGCTAATTTAGTGCTCTACATTGATGTAAATATTCCCAATTTGTAAACAATGTTGAAGGAATGTGTAAAAAAGAGTACATCATAGACCATTTATATAAATTTTATTCATAGGAAACGGTATTTCTTTTAATTATGCAAACAAACAAGTTACATAATGTAGGCAACCTCTATAGACTTTAAGAAATAAATTCAAGTTTAATCATATAATATCAGGACACATATTAAAAAGCCATTGTAGAATGTGCAACCCAACTACTAAATCTCTCACTATATTAGTATAACCCAATTAGCATAGTTTACAAGAAAATTTGAACCAAAAACATGCTATGGGTTTTAGGAATTTGTAGTGTAAAGATAATGATGGTGATCTAAATACTTGTCAACAATGATTAAAAATAAATATATCAAGATCCTGGTTAACAGGCTCTTCTCAATCACACCTTCCCTATGCTATTGATTTAACTAATTAAAACATGGATCTTATCATAAAGGATAAGCAATATAATGTCAAATTCTGAAATTTTAGCCTTAAGATATTCTTTTGCCAATCATGTCATCCAATCATTTGAACTCATGGGAGTTGTTTACCTTTCAATTCACTAGTACAAATAGGTTAAACCGTCTAACAAATATTGGCTCTTCCAACTACCGTACTCCATATTTTACCGATCATAATCTCATAAAATATTTTAGCACCAAAGTGAAAATTCTTATATTTATATGTGCTGCAGGCACAAAATATTGCAGGTGAAAAATCTATATACTTCCATTCAAGATCACAATTGTTTTCAAAATTCTTAGGCCTCATCCATAAGCTAACCCTTCTTGAAAGACTCTGAACACTTTCTTAAAAACATTCTTTAAAGTCGTCCCACACATAATGAATTACTGCCCCACTTAACATACATGGTTTATTATCTTCGGGTTCATTACTGACAAAAACATGCATAAAAGTTTTCAACGTATCAAGGGGGGAAATAAATAGATGAATCTCGAAACATAAGTAATGAGCATGATCCTTAATATGATAACATTTTAGAACATCAAAAAGAATCTAGTTTATAGTAGCAGTGTACTGAAAAATTATACCTGCTTCTAGTCAACACAAACAACAAATTTAAAGCCAAGAAAAGAAAGAGAGCAAAGGAGAGGGAGAGTAAGAGGAAGATGGAGAAACAGACACAAAACATGATATAGAGTTCAAGATGGATGCAATAAACTTCAAAAACACCAGTAAAATCTTAGTCCAATTAGAATTGAACACAAAAGAGTAAGTAAGAGCAGACAGGATAATAGCTAAAGACAGCCATAGGATAAGAAGGTTCGTGACCAAAAGAATAGAGATACCCCATGTTTGGTGCACATTTTGAGTGTTTGATGTGATGGGGAATATGTGGTTAAAAAAGAAGGAAATATTATTGATGTGATGGAAAATATTATTTTATTGAAAAATGTGTGGTTGAAAATGAATAGAAGAATGAGAATGAAAAAATAATGTGGCTCAAACGGGGTAATAGTAAGAATATCTCCAATAGACTATTTATTTATAAAGAACATCTTATGCACTATAGAGAGCATCTTTAAATTTACAGTCAAAATTTTTATACACTCCAATAACGATCTCTATTTTGACTCTTCATTTTGATTTTTCAAAAAAATTTATTGATTTCTCGTCATAAAATATGTAACATAATTTTTTATATGTCAATGGCAAATGAATTTAAATGTAGTTTGAATAGTTTAAAAAATAGAGTATTGAAATCTATGACTTATTAAGTGCAATCATTATACATTAAGAATATACTCTATTTTAAAATGTTAAAATAGAGAGTCCCTTGACTCTAGTTTATAAATTTACCTTAATATCGCTTCCACGAAACAAAATGTATTCATAGACTTTGTCGCTCGGAGGAACTTGTGGGCCATCTTTCTTTCTTCCCTCAGTTCCATAAGACCTCACTGCAAGAATGATCAACCAAACACAACCAGAAGTCAATTATACTATTAACGGAAAGTAAGAAAGTGTAATAAAAAAAAAAGTAACAAACCAGAGGGTGAAAAAAGTTGAAGTGCAGCAAATTTTTTGTTCCTCAGCTAAAACTAATAACATGCATATCAATTTTAGACTTTTATTCAAAAATGTGTAAATAAGACCACGATATCATTATATTTTCCTGTGTTGCATAAACTGCCAGTGAAGATTAACAGTCTAACACTTCATTAATAGGAGACAAACTTGACTGGTTAAATTAGGGATTTAGATTAAAACGTCTGAATACCTTTGAATTAATAGTTTTAAATAGTCCTCCTTACCTTTCTTTTTCGCACACTGGTTTCAGACCCAGGCATACTTAGTGGCTAGGAAAGGCATCTGAATTAGAATGTATTATTGAGATTCTTTAAACGGAATATTTTTTACAATATTTATTTTCTAGTTAATGGTACAAAATGCTTTGGAAATTTAATCAATTGAATACCAAAAATGGAGACACCGCCAAAACTTCGAAATTTGGTGCGCAAGGAAGAAATAGACGTAATATCAAACATATATAATGCAACAAATTACAAATGAAATACTGAAACTTAACCATTTGAAAGAACAGGAATAGTAAGTTGTAAGGAAAGCAAATGCTTAAAATTAATACACGGGAAAAAAAAATTCAAATCTTGCTCCAATTACGTAACCAGTAAACTCGAATTTCAATATTGGTAACTATATTAATTTTGAGAAAATAAAACCATGTCACATCCAATACATGTACAAAATAGAGTCTCCATTGAAATACCCATAAACAGTATGCTTCGAACATTTCGCTTTCACAAGGAAGTTTACTGAAAATACACCTGTGTACATGGGCGTACTTAAACAAAAACACAAAAAAATCAAGAATTGACGACACGGGTACATTAATATCACATATGTATGTAAACGATAGATAAATTATTGAGAAACAAAAACGAAGGCGTAGAGAGGTACCGCTTTTTAGGCCCAGGGTGGAGTCTTGGGGGTTGAGGTGGTAGAGAATACCCTCGTATCGGATCTCATACTTCGAAGTCAGGCTAATAAAACTTCCAATGTATGAATCCGCCGGTGAGGCCGTCGTTCCGTTGCTGCTGTCGATGCTAGACGATTCATTCGCCATCAAAAACCTTGAATCGAAACCGGTGAAAATGAAAAATGAGAAACTCCAGGAAGATTGAAATTGTGTACAGTGTGTGTGGGCGTTTGGGCCGAAGTCGAAGACAGAAGATGTGAAAATGGGGAGAAAAGGGAATTTGGGAATTGTGTGAGGTCTCTGTTTTGGTTAGGAAGGAATTGTGGTTAATTTTAAGTTTTGAATTCATTTTGTATTTTGTGTTTTAAGTGTCCATTTTAAGATGAAGAATTCTATACTTACAGAGGTGGGGGTGGTTGGCTTCACGTACACTCACAAACGCAGAAGGGGGTGGGTTTGTTTTTTCATTTTTTTTTTCTAGTGAGCCCCACACGCGTGAGTGGGTGTAAAACATCTATGAAAATTTCTTATGTGCATATGATTTATTCCTTTTAAGATTGCTAGAAATACGTTCTTTTTGTCATTTTGAAAAATTATTCTCAAAAATTAAAAAATGAAGTTTTTGTTTGATTTTAATTGAAAACAATCCAAACAACTTTTTTGATGTTTTCCGTTTTCTTTATAAATTTTAAACTCGTTTTTGGAAATTCATTTCTAAAAATAGGTAAGTAAACTTGTTTTCAATGTTTTCGAAAATTGAAAAATGTCCTGAAAACAACAAAGAGTGTTACCATAATTGATTGTATTTTTATTGGCGATTTCAGGGTGTGTTTGATGGATATTATTGAGGAAATAAAGTATTTTAAATAGTATATGATGAGAAATATGTTATTAAAAGTAAAGGTGTGTTGGAGCCACATTATTTTGGAAGAATGTATTCTGAAATAGAAGATTGATGGAAAACGTGTGTTTGAAAAAGAGGGAAAAATTATTGATGTGATGAAAAATATTATTTTATTGAAGAATGTGTGGTTGAAAATGAGTAGAAGAATGAAAATAAAAATTTTAACGTGTACCAAACAGGGGCTAAGGAAAAGTTATTGATATATTGAAAAATATTATTTTATTGAATAATGTGTGATTGAAATAAGTTATGAAATAATGTAATTTGAAAAAATGCGTGTTAAACAGGGACTTAGTATCAGCTTTTTATTTTTAATTCATTTTCATCCTGGTTCGAAATTCGTGCTTCGATTTTCGATCCAAAATAGGGATATGATTTGTATAGATGGCAAATATTTATCGCCAAACTTAAATATAAATTTATGCATCGTTCTTTATTCTGACCCAAGATTCTAAAAAAGTTTTTCAAATCTACCAAATCCTGCCTTTCTTTCGAAAGTAAATGACTCTTTCTCACTTTCAATAAAAAGCTGGGCATCGAGAAATCTCCTGAGAGACATTTCAAGAATGGTTTTGGTTCTATCTATGTTCCTTCCATTGAAGAAAGGAATGATGTTAAAGAATCGATCTTTTTTTACATTGTTGATATCTTTTTGATTGATCAATGTGTGAAGCTCTGAATCCTCATTATAAATGAAAGGTGGAAAATGAAAGTTGTGCACAATGGAGGTTGTGAGCGAGCCCAGTTACACTAGGGTTTTAGGTTACATAAAGGGTCTGTTTGAGCCGGATTAAAATCTAATTTTAATCTAAATCAAACTCAAATAATCAATATTAATCATATCTTTCATGGATTTCACATCTTTTCAATCACACATTTCAAAAACTTCTATCACATTCCACTAAAAATCTAATTTTAATCCCCACCAAACACCCTAAAAATAATGTTACTACGTATCAGTGGTACTAAAACACCCACCACTTTATAAGTTCAATTAAATAAGTTATGTGACTTTTCATTTAGATGAATTTATCATTTAATATCATATAATTATCACATCTACTAGTGTTTAACACTAGTTATGATGAATAGTATTACTTTTTTTTTTGCTTAACACTAGTTATGATGAATAGTATTACTTGGCTGCATGTAATGTGGTTGGAGGAGTTAAGATGACTAGTAAAAGCCGTCAAAAAAAAAAAAACCTAATAGAATATGCAATTAGGTTTTTTTTTGTTAGCAGTCACTATGTCAAACATCGTAGATATTATCAACGTTAAATTGTCTACAATATTTAAAAAGTGGGGATTGAGGAGAAAGTCTTGAAAGATGATAATGTCTTCGTTAATTTTATATAATTATCAATTTATCCTTCGATTATTATTAGAATTTAATAAGTTTTATAACCTACTATTCAATTATTATTTGAATTATAAAACAATATGTGAGGATTTTGAATGTGAAGAGCTGCTTGTGTATCCCTATTTTTTTTTTTAAAGTAAATTAGCTAAATATGTTGCGTAGTTTAAAACTTGAAATGGTATATTTTATTAAGTCGATTAATATTAATATATAAAATTTATTTAAAAAATATTACTTATATAGTTAATTTTTTCAAACCTAATATTGCATATTAAAAACAATATTGCATTCCTAACAAAATCTATGGAAAATAATAAATTCAATCCATTTATCTAATCTACCATATTTAAAAGTGTGCATTTAAGGGAAGCTTTTGAAAGACGATAACGCCCTCATTAATTTTGTATAATTTCCAATTCATCCTTCAGCTATTATTAAAATTTAAAAAGTTTTATAACCCACTGTTCAATATTATTGAATTTACTATCATTACTTTTATTTCTCTATTCACATAGAAAACTGACATCTTTAAAGCATAATAAGTTGATTAGTGTCTTTATCTTCCATAATATATTCAAAGCATAACCAGCACATTGAATAAAAATATAAGATTTATTTCTTTTTCTAACATTATTTATGCATAATTTCTACAAACTATAAAACATGCTTTAAATTTATTTTTCTTACTGGTAATCAACAAATAGACTATAATGGGGCCTAACAATGCTCGGCCGTCATTATTTTATATTTGTAAAGTTTTGATGGTGGCACGGGTTTCATTTTGTCCAAGTTTATTCGATTCCAAATTTAGATTTTCATCTTTTCATATATGTTAAAACAATTATCTTCGCCCCAATAAAAAGATTGGACGTACCATTCGGGGGTGACCGAGTTGGTGGAGATGGTAAGCGCGGAGACCGAATGTCACTAGTTCGAATCTCCTAGCAACACTTCCTCGGTCAAGCTCGTCGCACAGGGCTTGCCTAGTGCGGTTTATCTTTCCTGTGTGGTTTGCAAGCACATGAAGCGAGATTTACCCAGCGCGCACTCACGAGTATCGGTTGCGGGTTCCTACGTAAAAAAAAAATGATTGGACGTAAAATAAAATATTTAGTGACATTTGACAAAGTCGGTATTTGCACTTAATAAAGGAAATATACCCTTACTCGATACCCACTTAATGAAAAAGTTTAATTTTCACTTTGGCCTTTACCTTTTTGGTCATTTATCAACAATGTCTTTAATCAACATTCTTAATCTAACTTTGTTTTGTACTAATAGCATTATAATATATAAAATTAATTTTCATAATTACATTCCCTTAATTAATTAATATATCTATATCATTAATGTATAATTGAAATTTTTCATTTATATAAAAAGGTAAGATGAAAATATATATTTGAATACAATGAATTCTATCAAAACTTTTATTACATATTACTCTCCATTTTTATTTCCTGCACTTACTTCCCCCACCCCCCACCATCTTTTCTCTCACTCTTACTGTTTGTTTTTCTCAAAATAATTATTTTCATAAAATAAATCAAGGTGCTCCCGTTTCTTAAATTGTCAATGGAATATGATTCAGAACTAGCTTTTGATTTTAAGGTAACTGTTAAGGGAATTGTGTGTTTTTATAATTTTTAAAAATCTCTTTTTGGCTTTCACATGATTATTAAAAAAGTTGTGCATGTCTTCAATTACACAAAATTTAATCCGATCGAATCAAATTCAAATGAATCAAATATATTTACTTGGATTTAGGTAAATCAAAGCAAGAGGCTAAATGTGCCACTACTGGTATAACTTGTTATATTTTGTGATTTTGGATATGTTCAGTGAATATAAATTATGCATCGATTTTTTCATTCAGAGCTTCGGCCATTCGTATGATTTCTTCACTTTTGACCATTGGGTCTTTTGTTGACTTTTTAGCCCACGTGATTTGCTATGTAGCACTTTGACTTGAGCTTCAATGACAAGGCGTAACAATAGTCCTCAAGTTTGGGTATGATTATTTTTGTAAAGCATGGACTTGTCCATATATATATATATATACCTAAATTGTGCGAACTACTTGCTAGTGTTGTCTGAAGTTGCATACTTCAAGATATTTCTCTATCTGGAATAATTATGAGGAGTGTCAGTGAATCAAATTAAATTCGAAGTTGTATCGTCTGAAGTGCCCTTGCACATCCGATACCTTATACGAACTGGTTGATGAGAAATAGCACTGACGCTTGCTAGGTCTTCAGCTTGCTAATTACGAGGAGCCTGATTTTAAAACATTTGGGGAACATGAGATGTCCTGAATTATTGTACCCAAATGCTTTGCTATTTTTTGTACGTTTTCAAGAAAAAATGGCTAAAACGGTTCAACTTCCCACGTATGCAACCGTCACCGCATTTAATGTGCAATGATGAGGGTCGTGCACACGTCTTGCTAAGATCAGGGGCATAAGAGCGCGTGAGACAGACGCTTTGATCTGGACCATAGAAGACGAAGATGCTGGCATATTGGGCGGTTCAGATAAAAACTTCAAATGAACGATCGGATGATCTGAATTAACATCCAACGGTTAGATTGAAAGCCTCTACCTATAAAAGGCGGGTATTCATGGCAAAAAAATTACTTTGTCTTTCATGCATTCATCATTAAAATTCCTCAAAACTCCAAGTTTATTTCTTCTTTCTTCTTGCATTCATAGCATTTGGTGGGTTTTCCTTCAATATTCTTCACTTAAACTCGTGTCTTTTTCTTTTTTTAACTTAAGAATCTAAGTCAATGGCACTTTCGAATTCTGTTGTCGAGGACGTAGATATTAACGAAGTAGCAGTTGAAATAGGGGTTGAAATCACTAGTACGTCCAAGCCATTCAGGTTGGACAAAGTGCAGTGCCTTCTGAGAGGGTAGGAGAAACAATGAGATAGCTTGGGGAGCAGCCAAAATCTCGTCATCTGTAAATCTGATCCATCTAGCCAACCTTAGGGAGAAATATTGTATTACATATAACATAGAACTCATTTTCCCTACTCCTGATGAGTAAGCCTGCTTTCTGAGGCAAGGCTGCGTCGCCATCAGCGAGTTCCTCGTAAAAGTTGGGCTTCGCCTACCTTTACATCCTTTCTTTAGAGCTGTATTTAGTTTGTATGGACTGGCCCCCACCTAACTCGTCCCCAATGCCTGGCCGAATTAGTGGCAACTTACTTCCTTTGGAAGGAAACTTCTCTCGAAAAGGACACGTCTCTTCACGTTTTTCAAACCATCTTTCAATCCCGAGTCCTGGGGAAAGAGGATTCAAAAGAGTGGTACCCCCTCTATTAGTGGGGGTCACATCCCCCTTTTGTCACGGGTCTTCACTCTTCCATCAAAGGATGGAAGGAAACGTGGTTCTGGGTAAGGAGGAAATCCAATTTGTTGACCTCGAAAAATGTGACCACTCACGTCAACTCAAGCAAATTTAGCTCGTTTTGACCTAAGCGCCGGTAAGAAGCGGGATGAATGTGAACGCGAAAAATGCTTCACGACGTAAGATACAAGTGATCAAGCACGATGGGTTTAATAAAGATGATTGCATTAACAACAATCATCGATCGAATACCAAAGTAGACACATAAAAAGATCAAATAATGTATATAGAGAAAAACTAGATGATATGTATAGAATTTTGCAAGATCGTTTTTTTTTTATCAAGGATCAAGGGTTCAAGAGTTTAAAGTCCAAGAATCAAACCCTTTTTCAATTACAAGGAGGCCTATTTATAGTACTTCACCCAACGTAGTGTCCGTTGGATCAGAACCACGTGGCCTCATCTCCTTGACCAAGGCTTCGCATCAATGTCTATCATACAATAAATACATTGACAATGGGTCAGCCGCCCTATACAATAGACTTACACACCTAACATTCTTTATTACAAACGTTACATCAATCATTTCTAAAAATTGCCTAAAAATTTTGTAAGAGACATCTTCAGTTTCATGAGCTTCAAGTGAATTAGGAGCCTCAGAGGAAGGTTCTCCGCGTGAAGAGTTTCGACTCTTTCATCTTTTATACACTGCTTCGGATTGCGCACTTCAATCGTTTTGGCAGTGATTCGGCTTAAAAACTTCTGCCATTCATATGATTTCTTTACTTTTGATCATTGGGTCTTTTGTTGACTTTTCTACCCACGTGATTTGTTTTGTAACACTTTGACTTGAGTCTCGATGGCGAGACGTAACATAATTCTATAAATTTTACAATTTTATAGGTTTCGTGTGTTATTTTTCTATAGCAAAATTGATTCAACAGGTAAAGCTCATAATATGGTGGACATGAATTTCGAGATAATGTAAACAACGGAAGTCTTGATAAAAACTTAGGAAAAAAGTTGTGGAATTTTGACAAAAAAATATTACGCATATATATTATTTATTCGATACACAAAATGTGCAACACACGTGCTTACTACAAATTTATAAAAAAGATAAGGATTGGAGAAAATTTTGAATACTAATTTTACCCTTTTATTTTTTTACTTTTGACAATAATGCTCTTAATTATGAATGTACAATGGTTAGTAGTTAATAGTCATATTATAACTCCAAAAATTAATTATAATTTAACTTCTAGTAGTCTCCATTAAGTATAAAAAGAAAAAAAAAATTATAAATTCTATTCTTTTATTTGAACTATTTAAAATTATATGTTAATCGAATTAAGTTTTAATCACTTAAAAATTGAAGATCATCTACATGTAATCATATTTTATAATATAATAGAATAGTTAAAAATCAAAATCCCATTTGAAATTATAAAGGATAACACTTAAAGGTGAAATGATCATGAAAAAAATAGAGAGCATTGTTGCCAATCTTAAAAACCCTAATAATTAGGAGTTATTTGCCTTAACATTTTGTATCCTTCATCAACATGTTTTCCTTAGGAATTAGATAGAAGTATGTAACATTTTCGATTTATTTAAAGATTGATTTTTTTGTTGTTGCTGTGTTTTCCGCATTAAATACTAAAGAGGGGAATTTTTTTGGGAAGGAGTTGATTAATAATAAATGCGCTATATTCGACTTTTATTAAGTTTTGAAAGGTCTTTCTATAGAGAAAAGTATGTTACTAGGATAAATAAATTTTCATTTTCAGTTGTTGAATTGATTTGGTTACTAATATAAATCAACTTCGAAAGATACTTTAGTAAATTATATTTTTTATATTTTGAGTTTGTAATCATTTTCAATTTATTCATTTGAAGGTACATTTTAGATTGCTTAAAACACATTTGATTTGTCATTTTAAAAAATTATTTATCAAAACAGAAAATTAGAAAAAACATTTGGCTTGAAACTTTGAAAAAAAAATTATGACATATTATTCAATGAAATTTGATTATTCAATAAAAATAGAGTTATTTTATGTCGTTTGTGCTACATGTATATCACAATTTACAGATTTGTTTACACGTACATAATATGGTGAGATATGACTGGACCAAAGAAATTTCAATCAAATTTAAAAAAATAAAAATAAAAATTTTCACTCTTTTCTTGACACTTCATCTATTTGTAAAACTTTCTATAATTCCTTATAGTGTAAAAGTAGAAATGTTCATTTTATATTAATATATTATTAAGTAATATATACATTTTAAAATTGGTGAATTTTACAAAAAAATTTCTTGCTACAAAAGTAAAATAAAAACAAATAATAAATTAATTTCAAAATATAGGAAATAAAAATAAAAATTCAAGAGAAAATAATTTTCAATACGTTTATATTTTGCAACGACCATTAACAAGGTTTAAAGACAAATAATGCCTACCATTGGAATATACCTTCGTAAACATATATTCTCTCATAGACAACTATCTATCGAACTTTCTCGTGGAATTTCAATGCAAACAACAAAAATCTTGATAAAAGCAAAAAATAAAAAGAAGAAAAGTTGTAAGATGTTGACCAAAAAAAAAAAAAATTGTTTACAAGAAGAGTTATTGTAACTAAAATACTGCAATTCAGTTTATTCAATTTTTTCACATTATATATACAATTTCATCAAAACTTTTCTTCATATATATTATTTTTAACAATTTAAATATTTTTTTAACAATATCAGAACTACTTTCAAAAATTATATCGATACTTTAAAAATATTACACATATAATTTATTTTATACATAAACGTGTAACACACTTGTTTACTACTAGTATTTTAAATGTAGGGATATGGTTCCTATATATGATGACAAATTAATTAACGTCGCTTCGTTGTCATATCTAAATAAGTAGCATTATCGTGGATCGTGGCCAGTTGTAGTGGGGTTTAATCGCATTTTTAATTTACATATTTAGTTTGTGATGTTTACACAAAGGCTCAATTGGTTTTCAGTGACTTGAAATTCAAGCAAAATAATTCATAATTCAATCCTGAATAAAATATAACAAGACTTTACAATTATAACAAAAAACAAAAAAAAAAACCCAGATCTTGCAATCAAGTGAACAAAATCACTTAAAACTATTTATTTTTAATTGATGACAAATTCGTTGTAAATATCCTCAGCTTGTTATGGAAAAAGTAAGAATGTTATTCTGGGAAGCTTTTCAACCTTTCAAGTAGCGTGAAAATGGCTCCATAACCTTAAAAAATGAGGTTTCAACTCCTAAACCTAAGAAATTATGTGAATTTGAGTTCTCACACCGAGGAATCCTTTAATTTATAATTTAAAAAATCGAATTTTATTTAAAAAGACTATTACACCTTTATTTTTTAAGGAACGAAAAGAACGAAACCTGCTTAAAAAATTCATCCATCTTCTTACTATTCCACGCTCCATCGTTCCCGCTAGCCACTACCACCAGTAAACCAATTGCAATCTTTTGAATTTCAAATATCAAAATTGCACTCCCCATAATTCATAACTCCAGTATGATTTAACGTTAATATTTTTAATCTAATCGAAACTCGAGTGACTATTATTATAAAAAAAAATTCAACGACCATTGACGTAATTAGTCCTCAATAAATTCATATCCTAAAACTTACTAGCTATGGCCCTACACAAGAAGATTCGTGTAACCCTTATAATATATTTTGATATGTGGTATTGGAGAGGACAAGATGGATAATCAACAATAATTTAAATCTTTTCTTCTTCAATTGCAAGAAAAACTAGTAAACGTATGGTTAGCATGCTCGGTATATAAGTGATTGTACCAAAAATTGCACAATTCTGAGTTTGACGACTGAGAATGAGCACAAGTGTGATCTTCCGGTACTTGAAATAAAAGTGTCGAGGTGTGTCATCATCGCTCCTCCGATGCTTAAGTCAGAGAGAGAATATGAAAAATCTTGGATGCTGAAAAGTATATGTTAGGCGTACATGAATAATGAATTGTGGTGTTGTATTTATAGAGGTAGGTAGCCCATTCCTGGTTAGATTTGGTTTGCTACGTGTCCTTATCCCTAAGAATCTTGCATGAGATGAGTATTGTACTGCACCTACAGATCTAGTCATAGTTTGGCTATGACACTCAGCGATATAGATTCCTTCTAGATGTAGGAGTCATTGCTTGAGGTATTTCAATAGACTTAAGATTCCTGGAATGTCGAATCAGTCCATGCCTGAGGAAACCTTTTTAGTTTGGCTAAGGAAAATGCCCAAGGACACAACAGTCATGAAAACCCGAGGACACTTCCCAAGGACTCTGTCACCATGTCGCTGTAAGTCGTACTTATAGTCCTTGAGATACTCGAGGACTATAGAATTCTCGAGGACATTTGTCTCCAGTTTAGTATATACCACTCCTCGAGAATACCAAGCTCAGGGTGACAATAAAGGCCCATATCACTGGCCCCTGTGCATACACTCCTAAAGCTCGAGGATAGGGATGGATGCACAAAGGTCGGTCATTATATATTGACCCTGGGGACTATTCGAGAACCTAACCCTAAGTGACTGCTCAATGGTCGGTGGGAAATAGGGGGATTATCAAGGATTTGTAAATGCATGACACGTGTCAACATCCAATGGTCCAGATTGTGACCTTTGGTCTCCCATTTCTACGCCTATATATATACTTCATTTACCCCTCATTTTTCACTTTTTACTCGCTCTAAAGTTTCTTCTGCAAGGTCAAGCTCGAGCACACCCCTTAGGGACTTATGGGCGTCGGGTAATCGTTAAGGTAAGGCTCGAGACTTTAAGTTATTATCTTAGTTTTTTATTGAAAGATGTAGAGTAGTGAGGGCTCTGGTAGTTCGAGTAGTAGCGAGGATATAGGAACGTCGATGATTCCCATGGCGATCCCTCTAGATGCTCGACCTAGGTATCATAGTAACGTCGAGTTTAAGTCCCCCGACGGATCCTTATAGGTTCAAGGAACACCTAGCTATGGCAGCTACTCAAGAGTTCGAGCTGATGACAACCTGGGACATTAGGTCGCCTGTAACCAAGGATAGGATGATGCAAGCTCAGGAAAGAGAGATTGTTATTTTTAGGGACACTCTAAAGGCCGAGTTTAGGTGGCCATTGCACCCCTTTTTTGTAGGCCTGTTAATTGAGCACTCCATGTGGCCAGGGTAGCTAGTGCCAATACATGGAGGATGCTCATTTATTTTTTTGTTGCCTATTGTTACCCAAGTATTACACCCTATTTCGACCTATGTGGAATGGTGTTCAAGCTTAGCAACTTCCCCAAAGCAATTTTTTTGCTTATTTATCTACTCGAGGGGGTTTAGGGTCCCGAGCATGCCGAGCTCGTTAAAAAGTTGGAAGGATAGCTGGTTTTATGTAGTTACTCGAGATCCCGACCTTCTATTTTGGTCAAGGTGGGAGGTCCCTGATGCTACAAAGTTTTGTGAAGGTCAGGCATACTTTAAGTCGTTAGAGAGAGATAGGAAGATGCTCGAGGAGCTCGATCCCTTAGTGCCAGACATGAAGNCGAGGGTAGGGCTCCGTTACTTAGATCCTCGTTCTTATATATCGACGTTAAGATCATTCTAATAAGATGTTATTTTTATGTATGAATGTCTTTTGATCCATCAGCTCTTCCCAAGTTCGTGAACTCGAAGGCAAAGGCTCATCAGTCTCAGCCTACAGCCTCGACGAAGGAGAAAAAGATACCTCGGGTCTCGAAATGTAATGAAACATTGAGGGGGCTTGGAAAGACCTTTTAGCCCCGACGACCCAAACCGAGCCCCAGGCGTACTCGACGGCCAACCTCATCCCCAATGGAGCTCTCTCCTCGCCGCACTCCCGAGTTCATTGACCTCAAGGACGATTGTATACCCTCATTGGCCTTGGTCATTGAAAACTTCAAACGATGCCACATGGTCCCGAGCATTGTGGCCAAATACCGAGGCGATGTTAGGTTCAACAAGGGAATGAAAGCCCTCAAGTTCCTCACCCTAAAGGTAAAGATCTTAACCTTGTTCAGAATATGTAAAGTAATCTGCTCGATGTTAACAAGTGTTCTTCCTATTGACAGACCTTGAGTGTTGCCCAAGGCCTTTCACTGCAAGGGATGGACGAGTCCCATAATTTATGTTTTAACTTTTATCAAGTACATTGCCCGACCATACATGGGCTTTTATGTTTTAACTTTCGTCAAGTATATTGCCCGAAGTATATTTTTGTATTTGTTTGTGTCGATCATTTTATTGTTAACTAGCACGATGACTAATCTAGTATTTAGGCTCGACTTATGACCCGAGGCAATTAAACTCAAGGTTGGGCTCAATGTCAAGTTTGAACCCAAACAATTAATTAATTTTTTGATGAAGTTCTAGTCTCGACATATATTCGAGCCTAATATAATGCGATTGATCTCGAGCTCTGTGGCTGAGAATTGAATAAAGTTTTTAGGCTTGACCTATGGTTCGAGCCCAACATAGATTAATTAATCTCGGAGCTCTATGGCTGGGATGCTGGAAAAAGTTTTAGGCTCAACCTTAGGTTCAAGCCCAACATAGAATAATTGATCCCGAGCTCTATGGCTGGGATTCTAAAAAACATTTTAGGCTTGACTTTAAGTTCGAGCCCAACATAGAGTCATTGATCCTGAGCTCTATGGCTGAGATTCGGAATAAAGTTTTAGGATCACCCTTAGGTTCGAGCCAAAATCAACATTATAGATCTCGAGCTCTAGGCTGAGATTTTAGTAAAGTTTTAAGGGTCAACCTTTGGAAATGATCTCGAGCTTTGAGAAAAATCAAATGTTAGGCTTGACTTTGATTCGGGGCCTGTTGCCGATAATTATTCCCAACGTTTAAGTGTGGATATTGGTAAAGCACTAGGCCTGACCTTTTTGGTTGAGCTTACTAGATCTCGAAGACATATCTTCTCGAGGATTATTAAATCCAGGGAAGAAAATTTATAACGATCGTGCTCGAGTTTTAGGTGTCTGCTCGTGACAGGTCTTTAGGATGCATGCTCGTGGCATGTCTTCGAGGTACCTGCTCGTGACACGTCTTTAAGGTGCATGCTCGTGGCATGTCTGTGATGTGCCTGCTCGTGACAGGTCTTTAATGTGC
>CAIGRP010062583.1:0-15330 GCA_903798385.1 Fraxinus cuspidata | reverse complement strand
TCTTAAGGAAATTTGCTTTGGCATACCTCGCTTCATCTACTGCATTTAATTTTCTTATTCAATTTTTTTATTCTTTCGATTGGGTTAGTCGTATTTTCGACAACAATTTATACCATCAATCTTGAATTTTTTGAGAAAGATTATAATTTTTAAAATTTTTTTTTTTTACTAATTTGACATTGGAACAATTAATAAAACTCTAAAAGAAAACAATTCAGTTTTTGAACAAAAATGGATTGTTGAATTTTTTATATTGCAAATGTACAATATCGTAACAAACAGTATAGTGGATCTTTGAATCCGGAAATCGTTCCCACGAAGGCCATATTTCAGGACTTAATCAAATTTTTTTAACTCCTATTTGACAAAAGAAAATAAATATTTATGATAATTGTGATTTTTTTTCCTAACTACTTTTAACTAATTGAAAATATAAAAAAATTGCAAACAACGGATAATTTAAAATTTAAATATGTGATGAATATTATGGCATAACAATTTCATCTATTGATCACATTTATTCTTAATTCAAGATTCATAACCTAATGTAGTGTTCGATCGAATTCTTCTATTGTATTCAATTTACCCCGCTCGAGTTCTCATTGAACCTATTTAATAAAAAAGATAAAAAAAATTACAAACAAGGGATAATTGGATAAATAAATATGTGTTGAATATTATGGCATAACAATTTCATCTATTGATTACATTAAATCTTAATTCAAAATTCATGACCTAATGTAGTGTTCGATCGAATTCTTCTATTGTATTCAATTTATTCCTCTCGAGCTCTCATTGAGCTTATTTAACTAATTAAATTTCATATCTCTATGTGAATCAACCTTAATTAGACGAAACACTAGTTCTAAGAATTCATATTATGACCGCAATAATTAGGATATGTATCTCTACACGTTATACTAATTTGCCGAATTTTACTGTATGGTCTAAATCTCAAACTCACATCTCGATTCGTAAGAGACTCACATAATCATCAAATTAGTGATCAAGTAATTCAATGCTTTAAATTTATAACAAAACCAATACATATAAGAATAAATCACATAAATCTTGAATAGAAAAATAAAAGATCATAAGTAGAATACATTGTTTTCCTTAATATAAAAAATTAATTATTCATACTGCAAAAATAAAAACATACAAAAATGGAATAGAGACGAAATGTGAAACTGCTCCTATCTGTCGTCTCATTTCTTCTTTGTCTTTTCTCTTATTTTCTTCTCTTCTCTTTCTATCGTTTTTTTTCTTCCTTCGCTGTGCAGCCGTAATTTTTGACTTTCCCTTTTTTTTATTTCTTTCATGTCTCCCTCTTTCTTTCTTTCTTTCCTTTTTCTGTATTTGTGTAATCTCCGGCAACAATCCCTTTCCATTGAGACCAATTTCTCTTGAAGGTTTCATATTTGGATTTTTGCCATTTATTCGTCACTTTTGCATTATTTTCTTCAATTCTTTATTAAAAATAAAGTTTTACCTACAAAATAAATTATAATATAAATTAGGTAGAATTTTATCCAAATGACAATAAAATATCATGACTTAGGGCCTCAAATAAGTGTAAAAATTACACTTATCGCACCCCAAACTTGAATATTTGTTTGTCCTCAAACAAAACTAAAACCTAATAAATGCACAAACACGCAATGCTTATTATTTAATTTGTGGCCAGTCACTCAAATAAAGCAACAAGATTTAGATAGCTAACCTAACTTTTGTCTCAGGATTAAAATCATAATACCAAATCTATGCACAGTTTCAAAATCATAATACATAAATTAAAAAAAACTTACTTTTCCAATGTAAAATCGACGGGTGTGTGTGTGTGTGAAGAATTAAGTATAGCATTATGAATTCATAAGTTGTTTCAATTCCCAACCATCAATGGTCAAATATGTTCTTTCATCACTTGTAAGATTCACACTCCCTCAAACTTATTTTTTTCAGTCTTTTCCAGTTTGTGAACTAGTGTTGGATTTTTTTTTACTATCCTCATCTCTCTAGTTTGACAAAATTTCATCAATTATAGTTCAACATTTCAATAAACAATGATTCTCCATTAAATTTGATTACTTTAATCTCTAGGATTTAACTATGTCAACAATCACTTATCAAAAGTCAAACTTTCTTAAACAAATGTTTGAGACTTAATCAAGGCATATTGTGCATCTTCTATTTCATGCACCTGCTTTATCTGAATTTTTTTTTTATGAATAATTTTTTTTATTTGAAGCATTATCTCCCTCAAACTTTCTAAATAACCCATGTAATAAACTTTCGGTCGACGACTCCCAAGTCAGATGACCATAGGACACCATATTTTAAAGACCCTTGTAGACTTAATTGCTCGAGTCATGAAGGTTACGAAGAGAAATTTTCAAATAAAATATTTTTTATGCCTTGATTAGTGCAATATCCCTCATTTAACACCAATTCAACTAAAACGACAACTAACTTGAGATTTTCACTCAAATACATCCTATTGATCTTAGACAATTCACACAAAATTTTTAATTTCACATATGGATTCCCTATTTATCTAAACATCTTTCTACAATAGTGAAATCCTCCCAAATTATTCTAAATTTGGTCCAAGAATGTAAAATTTAGTGGTTCTGGGTTTAACATCTATGGTATTTCAACTCATTCAATTATGAAATCAATTTATTCATACACAATGCCTAATTTAATTATATATATATATATCAAGATTTCACATGGAAAAATAAAAATTCTTCTAAGCATGTAATTTATTCACCATTCATAGATCAATTCATAATTTAATATATTCATCGTTGTCAGCCATGCCAACTAACTCACACAAGTACACAAAAAGAAAATATTTTTATTATAATATATATTATTTTATTATTTTATTTTTTGAATTTTTTTCAATTTTTCAAACTCTTTTTATTTATTTATTTCTTTACTAAAGTAATAAAAACACATAAAAAATGAAAACTTATGTTTTTCACCCCCAAATTTGACCTATACATTGTCGTCAATGACCTGAATCCTAAATCCACATATAAAGGGGAGGGAAAGAAAGTAAAGAAAAAACTCCCTTGATATGACTTATAATTCAATGGCTAGCTAGCTTATTGGTCACGTTGGCTCTGTGGTCAATTTTGGTTTAAACGTTTCGCAAAGTTATGTTCCTGAAAAATCAAATAAAGCACTAAGATCAATTTTAAAGCAATGATTTTTGTTGGAATGTTTCTCAAATGGGGTATAAAGATTAAATATCTCTTGTTTTTCCTCCACCCTACCATTGCCCATGTCAATTAGAGTTCGATCCGTTGCTAAGAATTGTCACCTAATATAATTGGAATGTCTCGATCGTTTTGTATGTCCAATACAATGAAATCCACCGAAAATATTAAATTTCCCGCTTTTATCGGAACATCGTCAACTTTGCCACGTGACTTTTAAAATGTTGTATCAGCTAGTTGTACCGTTATTGATTTTGATTTGACTTCACACAATCCCTATTTCTTGTAAACAGAATATGACATTAGAATTATACTAGCACATGTGTCAAACAATGCATTAGTAGCGCAAGAATTTCCAATTGAAATAGACAAAGTAAAACTCCATGGATCTTTTAACTTGGTATGCAATTTGTTTTGAACTCTTGCACTACTTTTCTCCGTTAATGCCATAATTTCAAATTTTGGAAGTTTTCTTTTCTTTGTCAACATCTCTTTCAAAAAATTTGTGTAGCTTGAAATTTGTAATATCGCATCGATCAACGGAATATTAATCTGGAGCTTCTTGAAAACATCAAGAAATTTTCAAATTTTGTGTCTTATTTGTTCTCTTTGAGACTGAGGAAAATGAATGGGAGACACGTAACCATTGACTGGACTTGTTGCCTTGATAATGGATACTTCTGTACTTTCTTCATTCTCAATTGAGAAGGGTGCATATTTTTCCTCCATTATAGTTTCATCAACATCTTCTTGGTTATCTTTTCTTTCTGGTCGTTTTATAATAATATCTGATAATTGTACCCCACTCCTTATAGTTATAGCATTGATATTTTCCTCCATTGACTTCATTAGAAATCTTTGGGAGAATGGAAGTAGAGGTACATATGATTTAACTTTTACAGGAACTCTGGGTGGATCGTTTTCTACTACTCTTATTGTCATTATTCGCTTTTTAGGATTTGTCATTGTATTGCTTGACTATGATCCCTGTGAACGTTCTGCAAGTTGTTGAGTTATCAAACCAATCTATGTTTCCAACTTCTTGATATATGCTTGTTGATTTTGAAAATTACTATTAATATGTTGGAATATTTTGTTTGTTTTCTGCACATATTGAAAAAATATCTCTTCCAAACTTGGTTTGTTCTCCTGCTGGGCATTATTTGAACCATTCCCTTGTTGATTATCTTACCATCTGAAATTCGGGTGCTGTCTCCATCCTGGATTATATGTTTGCGAATATGGATTAAAATTGCGGGACCCGTTTTGAATAAAGTTGACTTGTTCCTCAAGAAAGCCCATAGACATACAATTTTCTATCAAATGGTTAACTCCACGGTTTTCACATGATGGATCACCCATTATTTCATCTCGTTTGTGATTTCATTAATATCTCTACCTATTTTGTCAAAGCTGTTATCTGGGCGTTCGTAGATACTGTGCTATCTAATTTATACATCCTAAATGTTCTTGGTGGTACCATTCTTTCTACTGAAAACATTGAATGTGTCGTGGAAATTAACTCAAATAAGTCAAAGATTTGTTGTACTGATTTTCCTATGATTGATCCACCCGTAGAAGAATCCACCTGAAATGACAGTGAGTCTGTTGTAGAAGTATTGCACTTGATTTTTTATTGTGATTTCATGATTTGGACACTTTCACACCAACTCTTTGAATCTGTTTCATGCCTCGTGATAGCTCTCNACACCAACTCTTTGAATCTGTTTCATGCCTCGTGATAGCTCTCTTAATCTTTCTGTTGGAAAGTTTGAATTTTCAATTTGATTTTAGCTACTTTCGCCGGTGGGAAGAATTTAATGCAGAATTTTCTGATCATTTCTTCTCATGTAGTAATGCTTCCATGAGATTCAGCGTCTAACCACTCCAATGCCGCATCTTTTAGTGTATATGAAAATAGTCGCAACTTAATAGTATCTTCATTAACCCCCGAAGCATGGAAGTTCTGACAATTTTTGAGATATATATGCTCGAATTTTCATGAGGTAAATCGTAGAATAGGAGTGTGTTGCTCATCAAATTGATCCACTATGTCTTTATCTGAAAATTATTTACCTCGAAATCTGGATACACAATACTAGAGCGCACATGCGCGGCTATTGGCATCAAGAACATTGAAACGGGTAAGTTTCCTTCATTTATTTCACCTCGCTCCTGCTGCTGATCCGGTGGCCCCACTACTCTTGCGGCCACTTGTCCAATTAGTTGAATTGGAATATGAATATTTTGATCGTTAGCCATTTGATGTTATTTCCAATTCAAGATCATCGCATTGGGTACAGAGCATATAACAAACACTTTTTTTTGTAATAAAAGAAAATAAAATAATCAAATACCAGTTAAAAATAAAATAAACTAAGACTAAAAGTAAATAGTCCCCGACAACGACGCCAAAAACTTGTTACATTTTTTATATTGCAAGTGTACAATATCTAACAAGAAGTATAGTGGACCTTTGAGTCCGGACATTCTTCCCACGAAGACCATACTTAAGGACTTAAATCAAAAAAATTTAACTCTTATTTGACAAAAGCAAGTAAATATTTATGATGATTGTGATTTTTTTCTAACTACTTTTAACTTATTGAAAATATAAAAAGATTGCAAACAACAGATAATTGAAAATTCAAATATGTGATGAATATTAGGACATAACAATTTCATATATTGATCAACTTAATTCTTAATTCAAGATTTATAACCTAATGTAGTGTTCGATCGAATTCTTATATTGTATTCAATTTACCCTCTCGAGTTCTCANTATGGTATAACAATTTCATCTATTGATCACCTTTATTCTTAATTCAAGATTCATAGTCTAATGTAGTATTCGATCGAATTCTTCTATTGTATTCAATTTACCCATCTCGAGTTCTCATTGAGCTTATTTAACTAATTCAATTTCATATCTCTATGTGAATCAACTTTAGTTAAACGAAATATTAGTTCTAAAAATTCATATTATGACCGCAATAATCAGTATATGTATCTCAACACGTTATACTAATTTATCGGATTTTATTATATGGTCTAAATCTCAAACTCATCTCTCGATTCGTAAGAAACTCACATAATCATCAAATTAGTGATCAAGTAATTCAATGCATTAAATTCATAGTAAAACCAACACATAACAATAAATCCCATAAATCTTGAATAGAAAAATAAAAGATCGCAAGTCGACTACATAAATTAATTATTCATACTATAAAAATAAACACACGCAAAAGTGGAACATCACAAAAAATTGACTAAGCGTGAAACTGCTCGTGTCTGTCATCTATTTTCTCATTTTCTCTCTATTTTTTCTCTCCTTTTTTTCCTCTCTGTCGTTTTTTTCTTCCTCCCCCGTGCAACCGTAATTTTCGACTTTCCCTCTTTTTTTTTTGTTCTTTCGTGCCTCCCTCTCTCTCTCCTTTCTCTGTATTTCTATAATCTCCAGCAACAATCCCTTGTTCTCTCCTCCTTTCTGCGTGTAATTTTATCTCTCTCTGCAACCGCCATCTACCCTCCTCTTTCTTTCTTTTTCTTTGTTTCTGTGTGTGTGTTTATATATATATTTCAACCACATTGAGGTCCAATTAAAATTTTCAATACAAGTCCATTAAGACCCATTTAACTCCAACACATTTAATGTATTATTTCTCTCTAATATTTCACATTTGGATTTTTATCATTTTTTTTGCACTTTTGTATTCTTTTTTCCAATTCTTCATTAAATATAAAGTTTTACCTACAAAATACAATATAACATAAATTAAGTAAAATTTTATCCAAAAGATAATAAAATATCATGATTTAGGGTCACGAATAAGTGTAGAAGCTACACTTATCACAGCCCCCAACTTGAATCTGTTTGTCATCAAACAAAATTAAAATCTAACAAACATGCAANCTTCATTAAATATAAAGTTTTACCTACAAAATACAATATAACATAAATTAAGTAAAATTTTATCCAAAAGATAATAAAATATCATGAATTAGGGCCTCGAATAAGTGTAAAAACTACACTTATCATAAATTATTTAAGTCCGATGATATGTATTCGAAGAAGTTCTATAAAAGTCATAGTTAGAATTAGAAAATAATTATAATAAACATAATTTAGATCTTTCGATCTATGTGTAGATAAGAAAACCTTTTAGTATAATTTATATAGACATAAGTATTTGATCCTTACCATAAAACATGACTATTCGAGTGCTACAAATTACGTGCCCTCCTACATAAGAACCCATACTTTAGGCTTTTATAAAATCATTTGAGCACAGACGTGATTATTCAACTACATAATTCCTTATCGTAGAACATACTAAGCGTCACGTGCCCTCCTAAATAAGGACACAGAATTTGAGGTTTTTATAGTCGACCTCAATCCCCTTTTGTCGAAGCCATTAATCACATCATGTACTACGAACTACAAAGCATCAAAGAGATCAAACAATGGTAACCATCCCCAAACCAAATAGACTTTGGTTAGAACTAGGCATCAATAAACATATCCACTAATGTGACATCGTAACTAGAGGTGACGTTGAAACGAACTTTCCTCTTACAGTCCCAACTGGCAAATTAGGATAATTGCAATTATATCAGGAAAAAGATACATGGCCAGGATTTAATGATGAATTTTGAAAGTTCGTGAATTCTCATAAATTTAGTCAATTTGAATAGAATTTCATGAATTCGATAAGAAGCTCGTCATAAATTGTGAAATTCTAAAAAGTTCGCTAGATGTAATTTAAGCTTAATCAAAATCTCTCAAAAGTCTCGTATGAGTTGAGGAGGACACCTAGATTTTAACATATATTATAACTAATTTATTACATAAAAGATATTTAGAAATCAAAGCCACCCATGTCGCCCATTGCATCGTCATAACCACCATCATAGGCAACCGCATCATCGACCACATCACCTACAAGCATCCCTCCAAGCAATCCAGCCCCCAACCCCATTGCTAGACCTGATCCCATCCCGGACTTTTTCTTCTTAGGATTCTGCACCGCCGGATAACCACTGTTGCCCGGTTGAGGATAACCGTACCCAGGAGGCGGGTACCCGCCTGGTGGGGGATAGCCATACCCTGGATGAGGAGGATATTGGGGGTATTGCTGATATGCCATCCCAGGAGGGGGAGCACCGTATCCCTTTCCCTCATGGGTCGGCATGCTTCCTCCGGCAACATGTTGTGGCGCTGGATACGCAGTCATAGGCTCATCCATATGCTTTTTTGTCTCCACTTGTCGAGTGAATTTCTCCCCAAATTTATACGAAAACTTGATTTTGCCCTTGGGTTTTCCAGACGAGGTTCTAACTTGATATTCAGCTACGCTTTCTCCACCGGGATTTGAACTGGCAATCTGGAAAAGCTCGTCGATCGGGACGGTAACCTTGCCAACCTCCTTGTCCCCTCCAATTGACCGATCTGCCATGAGTTGAAAGTGAAGGGACAGGCCATGCTTCGTCAAATACGGCTCATCAACTACGAAATTCATATGATGATTCCACTTGGGATGGGTACCGCAATCCTTGTCGACGATAGTCGTCTTCTTCGACTTGGGGTACCCAGCAATCGACACAACAACGTAAACATTCATCTTGGAGAAAAGACTGACATCCTTTATGCCTTCTGCCGATATCACCGTGATGTCTAATGGCCGATACTCCATCTTGTCACAAACTGGAGATTGAGATTGAGAATTCGGATTGGGTTTTACTTCAGATAGAGAAAAAGAGGAGAAAAGCTCTGCAGAATTAGGAATTCTTCTGAATTGTAGCTGTTCGTCGAAAGTTACGGGTGAATGGAGTATATATAGGAATTAGTATGTGACCGCCTTTGGAAAGAAAAATAGTAGGAAATGATGCATTTAAGGCATGTTTGGGCGGGTTTAAGCTAGTCAAACATGCTTATTAATTTATAAGTATGTTTTGCCTTTGTGTTTTATTTTTGATTTTTGCTAAAATTATAAGTTGTTTGAAATGTGTGATGGATAAATAAGCAGTACTAAACTTAAGTTTAGTTTTTAAATTTTAAAAATTTGTCCAATCGTCACCCAAATCAATGAAAAACATGTAATTCACAATCATATCTTAACAGATTTTTTTAATAATCGTTGCATGGCACCTTAAATTATTACAACTCCATATTATAAATGCGCTTAATATTTTTATTGGCTCAAAATATCCAAACATGAATTATTTTCAGAACTTTACTTTTTTATTCACTTAAAAGAAACTTATTTATTTTTTTATGCGACCCAAACATGCTCCTAAGTAAAATAAGCGACTAAGGAGATAGGGTATATTTATCGTGGACCGTTCTTTATGTAGAGGGAATATTTTTTCCATATCCTAAGATAAGGACGATGAGAGAATACTAATGCCTATCTCTATCCGTTGCTTTTCTTAATTTGGACTATTTCGAGAATTTCAAAGATTCTTCCGTGTCTATTGCGTGTGCAAGAGTTGATAAAGGCGCGTTTGGTGTTGATGTTGGTGCAGGACACGACGAGGGAATTTTCTATGCAATTGTAGGCACAAATATTGACTACTGAGCATGAGCGTGGTCCGACTATTATCGAATTTTTTGAGAAAATTAGCCTCGATAGAAATTAATTTAAGTTAAGATCAATAATTAATTTTAATCACATTTTTTTTTATCAAAATCTATTAAAAATTTGATTTTAATCCTTAATAAACATGAGATTAATTTCGTTTAAAGTATACAATTAATTTAAACTCAGATTTGATGAGACGTTCAATTTTTATTAACTTTCTTTATTAAAAAAAATTGATTTTTAGCAAAATTACATAAGGACCGAAGTGAACACGTCAAGACTCTCTTCAGGCTGTTGAAGGCTAAAAAAGTATACTCCGAATTTAGAAAATTAGTGAGTTAGTCAAGTCAAATTAGTGGTCTATTATTTTTTCTTTAGAAAATTTAGTACAATTTAAAATTAAATCATAGTTGAAAGGTGGTGCAGTACCCCACAACGATGCTGTCAATCACATTTTCTTTTTCATGAGGCGAAGAGCAAACACGAAAAGGAGGAGAATAAAAATGCTGCGGAATCCACGAATGATTGTGCAAATCAAACTTCAACTCGAGGTGGCATGGGTGGTGCCAATTGTTACTTATGGCATAGTGGTTGAAATTATATATTCCTTTTGAGCCTGATACTTTGAATAGAAAGCTCACGTACAAGCATGGACGGACCTAACTTGAGGCAATGGGATCAGTTGTCCCCACACTCACTTTCAATTTTTGGTTAAACAAAATTAAATAAATTTTAGTCATAGTATTTTATCCCCACAATTAAATTTTTTTACTTCAAAATTTTAGGACCAAAGAATAATATAGTATTTGGCAATGATAAAACTTTGCCGTTACTTTTTCCGTGTCTAACTTTTCACCTTCCAAAGGCTTTCATTGTACTCTTTCTTTTTGTCCATTCTCATTCTCGTTATCATTCTCATTCTCATATACCGTGTAAACTGTAAAATAAGAAAAAGCGAAAAAGTTTTGAACGTTTAACTTTGAAGAATAAACAAAGCTATGTGAAGAGAAACTTGTGTAGTTTGAAGTTTGAAGAAAGAATGGAATATGAAGAAATTTTGGGTGATGGTGAATTTACCTTTTCATTTTATTCTAGATCAAAAATAATTGCATGTTGGGGTTTTCAATTTTGGGATTTTTGTGTTTGCTTAAAATACAGATTTCTGTAGCTTTTTTTTAACACTTAATATTGGTTTGGTATACCTCCATTCAGGGGCAGAACCAGGGTGTGCTGAAATTTAATTTATAAATGTTGATGTCTAGCTCACAAATAATATACTTATAAGTAAATTAGTTTATAAATATATATGTTTTTAATAAATATTTCTTTTATTAACTAAATAAAATAGAGCAAGTTACTTATTTTAGTAGTAACATCTATTTCATGGTCAAATAAGTAAATTTTTAACTTGTAAGTGTAAATAAATAATATATGAAAACTCATAAAGATATAAAAATTTAACTAATTTTAAGTTTATTCGGACACGTAGATTCTCTTAATGCTAAATTTTTTTTTTTTTTTTACTTCAATCAATAAAAATATTATTATAAAGTTCATTTATTTAATTATAAGTGGACTCTTTAAACTTAGTCAAACATACATGAACTAAAATACATAAATTGGTAACGAGATTGTGTAGGATGAATATGCATGAAATAAATATGTAAATTTTGAAGTCTTTAACAAGTTTGGGTAATTGGACAATTGACGGGCTGGGACTGTAGTTGGCTTGACTGGGCTGGACCATTTTTTTTTACATTCCACATTGTAGTTGTGGGTTGAATTAGCTTTTATTGTTTACATTCCATTGCACGGGTTGGGGATAGGCGAGGCTATAGTCGAGGCTTGCTCTCCCCTACATTCGCCATTGCCTCTATTTGTACTCAATTGAACAATTGAATCGAGTTATGGTTCCAACGTTAGCTAGAAAAATTCATTCGAAAATGAATTCCCTGAAGGTGTGATGTTGCATGCAAAAAATTTGCATGGCAAAAGTTCAACTGAAAATCCCAACGTGGAGAATCAGATGTTCTTATTTCCGTTCGAAAATGCAATTATGGAGGAAAGGACGATGGAAAGACTCCCACTTGAGGCGACCCACCCTTCCCATTTCAACGAAGAGTAATGTTATCTGTACATTACATATTGATGACACAAAAGAGAGAAAAAGGATTATAATAATTGAATTTCTTTTTCTTCCATTCACAATTATACACATTGCATTACTCAGCGGCAAATTATCTCTATTACTCGCGAGAGATCTCCCTAATTATAGGGAGGCCCAACTGGTATTTTTGGTCCAATTGGGATTGCACTTGTTCAAAAAAGGATTTTTTGGGTAAAACTCGACCCACGAATCTTTCTAGGATTCGAACGCTATAAATAGGATTTTTGGACAAATTTGAAGATTAAATTGGGAAAAAAATAAAAAACAAAAGGCAATAAATTAGGGTTTGGAGAATCCATTGAAGATGTAGAATTTAAGTTCGGTCTATGATTGTTTTTTCAGTTTCATTTCTTTTACAAAACTCCGATAATGTATTTCAATTTATATTATTCTTCATTTCTTTTACAAAACTCCGATAATGTATTTCAATTTATATTATTCTCATTAGAAGAATTGTCGCTAAATTTATTTGTTAGGGCAAATAATATAGCTTTAATTCAAACCCTTGATTGTTATTGATGTTGCGTATTTTTGTTATTGTGATGGTTGAAATATATATCATAGCAATATTTAATTTATATGTGAACGGTAACGTCATGAGGCGGATTATTTGTTTTTATCAATAAGATTATATATCGAAAAAATATAAAATTTTGGAAAAGTATATATTCTCCTCACAATCTAGAATAGGATTTGTAATATGAATGAGGAGTTACCTATTTTACATTATGATATCTATATAATTTTGATAACTAGATAAAATTATTAACGAATATTTATGAATGAAGTCAATGGAACTTTAATTTGTGTTGTCCTTGTATTTGTGGCTAAATTTATTTGTTAGGACCAACAATGAAGCTTTAATTGAAACCCTTGATTTTTATTCCTACTTTGCATTTTTCAATATTGTGATTATTGAAATATATATAGTATCATATTTTTTATGTGAATAGTAATTTCGATAAGTTGAATTATTTATTATATATATAAGAATTTGATCTCGTAAGTACGGTGCTTAATTTATACTAAACACCATGGCAAACAAACTACCCACTAATATAATGTACCACCTAAGCACGATGCTTAACATAAACTAAGCACCGTGCTTAGGAGATCATTATATATATATATTGAAAAAAATAAATACTTCCTCGAAATCTAGAACAAGATTTGTAACGTGAATGAGGAGTACAATGTGATATTTAGATACTCATAATAAGGAAACTAGATAAAATATTAACAAATATTTATGAACGAAATCGAATGGAATTTAATTACGGTTTAGTGAATCCATTAAAGGCGGAGAATTTAAGTTTGGTGTAAGATTGTTTTTCACTTTCTTCTCTTTTTTCATAACTCCGAAGATGTATTTAAATTTTAATTTGTTTTGTTCTCGCGAGATGATTTGTGCTAAATTCATTGTTAGGGCAAATAATGTAGCTTTCATTCAAAGCCTTGATTTTATTGATATTGTTTATATTTTATTATTGTGATGATTGAAATATATATCTTATCAATAATTAATTTATAGGAGAGCGGTAACGTCGAAATGTGGATTATTTGTTTAGATCAATAAGATTATCACCATGTTTGATGGACATTAAACTGAAAAGAATGCATTTTTTTGGTGATGTGATGGTGAATATGTAGTTAAAAAAGAGTGAAAAGTTGATGTGATGAAAAATATTATTTTATTGAAGAATGTGTGGTTAAAAATAAGTAGAAAAATGATAATGAAAATTATAATGTGGCTCAAATAGAGCGTGTGTGTGTATATATATGTATTTATTCCCCTCGCAATCTAAACTAGGAATTTTCACATAAATAACGAGTTGCCTATTTTATGATGTGAAATTTTTATAATCTTGATAGGAAAGTTGATAAAATATTGACAAATATTTATGAATGAAACCGATTTGTGATTTAGCCCCCTATCTGGGCGTGATTTTGAATCAGAATAATAGATTTTTTTTAATGTTTTTGCCAGGCCCACATTGTTGCAAATTGATCATTGGCTGCAGAAGTAAATGGCTATATGATCGAATTGCCCTCACATGTGCAAGATGGAAGCTATATTTTATAATACTACGTTAATTGGATGGTGTTAAAAATAAGCGTGTAGCAAAATAAACAAATACAAACCAATTTGAGAATTGTTATGCAATCCATGAACAATTTGACAATATGTTTTAAAAGATATATATTATCTTATAGGAGCTTTTTTTTTTTTTTTACACAATGCTACCAATAACATTTTTTTAACTAACATTTTTAGATACAAATTTGATTAAATATGTCAACGAAATCTGGATTGTAAAAAAGTGAATTACCGCGTGCCAAAAAAGTGAATTACTCCGTGTGGCGCGCACAAGAAGGTACGTAGATTTAAAAGTGTGCGCACACCTTCGTGCAACACGGAGGCACACCGTGCGTGCACAAAGTTTTTTTTTATAATGCTACCAATAATATTGTTTGGAACTAAACAAATTTGATTAAATAAGTCAACCAAAATATTTTATGTTGTTAGAGAGTTACCATAAAAGCGAAAGCAGACAAATCTCAAATTCACCCAATAAAATCATCCAATCCCCATACTCAAGTCTAATTTAAAGCATCGATCTCTCAACCCACGCACGCACAGTCAAACATAAAATTCATTATATATATATATATCAAGAAAATTCTCTCGCCAATTGAAAATGTTCGTAAAATCAGAAAAGCTTGTCAAGAACTCGATCTCCCTAAAGAAAGTGAAAAAACCTGAGTCGAAAACAAAATCCAGAAGAAGAAACCAGTCACACCAGAGGATTTAAAGAAGAATTAATATCGTGTGACCAATCTCAATCTAATTCTAACTCAAATATAAATGTCAACATTTGTTGTGCCAAGTAATCTTTGAACATGTCCTACTCATTTCGTTGGGTTTCTGGTGCATGCATTTCAGTTCCAACTTCGTCTCGTTCGTCCAGGAGGTCCATCTTCGCTCTCGTAAATGCTTCATAGACCACGTCCGCTCGTCGAAGGAAGTTGTGAACGGCCATAGTTGCAATTACAACAGCTGTTTGCACTTTGAAGTTATAGCTCGGCATAGATCAAGTATTTTCCAACGACTTTTCCAAACGCCGAACGTACTTTAGATTACATTCCTGCACAATGAGTGCCTGAAATTAAACTTTTCACGTGCATTTCGAAAGTTACGCTTGTGCCCGGTGACCCCGTCGTAAAATTGCTGAATTTGATACAAAATATCAGATCCCTTATAGGGCGCCATGTACCCCGGTCGATGTGCGAACCCGGAGTCAACCATATAATATTATCCAGGAGCTGGTTGTGGGAAGTCAATCTCGGGGT
>CAIGRP010062579.1:0-37066 GCA_903798385.1 Fraxinus cuspidata | reverse complement strand
CCCCCCCCCCCACACACACACACATACATATATGCATATATAAACCAGGCCCTAAAAATTAATCGTGCCATTTTTCTTAATTTGAAATCATAAATTAAACTTATGTTTACGACTCATTAGTTAAGATATTCCGTGCTAAAATCATCATCTAGAAAATCTATATAAACATAATAATCAATTTGTAACATAATTGTTTACTCGATAAAATTTAGTTTCACATCAAATTTAACGTAAAATAACTAACATACTACTATATCATTTCATATGTTAAACTACTACACATACTATTTTACGTAAACAAACATATCCTTAAAATTGTACTACTTAAACAGCCTAGGAATTGTCATTTTAGTGTCTACCTTTTTGGCATTTCATATTGCTTTCTTGTCTTCATTCAACCTTGAAAATAGTCCATCATAAATTTTATCCACTAGAATTCGCTTCAATGTCATTTTACTATTACTTTAATTTAGGCATACCTATTCCAAGTTTTACAAGACATCAGTTTGCACAACTTCTCATATCACAAATGTCCTGCTTGTCTACTTCACATGGGAATTTATAAAGGCTGATTTTCATTCAATTCACGTGCATTGACATCCATTCATCTAAATGGTGGAAAACTCGGAAAATATATGCCACGTGTCCATGTATTAAATTGGCCAAATTCCTATTTTTATTTGTTTCAACAAAAATAAGATTTTTGAGATAACCATTCATCGAAAACTTTTGCAGGAAACGTTTTTAGCAAGATCGTGATGCAAGCTTTTCAATACATTTTGAATCTTTAAAAATGGATATATGTAGCTTCTAAAATTGTGTCCAAACGAAAATTCATTAATACTACAACTACTAAAATAATATACATACATGTTTATATATAAACATTATTTATCCTTATGGATAACTTTATTTAATTAGAGTATTAACATCCTAATATAGTAAAATTTTTATATGGCGTTAACTTGAATTTTCAGGGCATTACATTGATTTTGTAGTATGGATTCAATTTCACTGTGAATAGCTTCTTTCCAATATGAAGCTTCGGTAGATGGTATAGCCTCTTTATAACTTTGAGGTTCATTTTCTAATGAATATAAAAAAAAAAAATCAGGCACAAAGATGGTTATCGTCCTAGAGCTTTTACTATGTCTAGGTTCTTCCTCGTTTATAGAATGTTAATCTATAACCTCTTCATTTTCATGAGATGTTTTTAGTGAATTTGATTCACTTTGCATGTTTAAGGAAAAATATTTTCGAAAATTTAACATCCCTCGATTCGATAATCGATTAACATTGACATTGGGAATCCCAGACTTATGTACAATAAATCTATACGCACTATTATGATAGACATAATTAATGAATACAAAATCAATAGTTTTAGATCATATCTTAACATTTTTAGGTTTATGAACCACTACCTTAGCGAAACATTCACATGCCTTAAGGTATTTATAATTATGTTAGTGTTAGCTCCATAATTCATAAGGTATCTTGCATTTTTTGATTATTAATTTGTAGAGAATATAATTGGTTGATAGCAAAGTTCCCCCCACAAGTTCTACGGTAATCTCAAAATTATCAACATAGCATTTATCATCTCATTCAATGTTTGATTTTTGCATTAAGGATAATAAGACGCGATAGTTTGATAAATAATTTTACGTTCCAAATAGAATTGTTCAAACATGGAATCATATTCATCGCCTCTATTTCTTTTTATGGCCTTAATATTTTTGCTAAGTTGATTCTCAATCTCTAACTTGTAGTTTTTAAACACTTAAATTGCTTCATCCCTTTTTTTTAAAAGTAAATACACATAGCAACACCGAGTATAATCATCAATAAAAGTGATAAAGTACTTTTTACCTCCTTTAGTTCGAACAAACTTTAAATCATGTATATCGGTGTAAATTAAATCTAGGAGTTTGGTACTTGTTTCAATGGAACGAAAGCTAAAAGAGCCATTTGGCTTCGAGACACATTTATAATTAGGATCTAAATTGCAGTTTGGTAATAATCTCAATTTGATTAGCCTACGCAAAGTATTAAACTTCACATGTCCTAATCATTCATGCCAATGTTAAATGACTCGAGCAAGTAAAACAAATATGTAATCTTATTAGTAGTAGAAGGTACAACAGTTAATACATTTATCTTAAAGAGCCCCTCATCTAGAGCCCTTTCCAACATTTCATTCTTGGTAAATACAAATTGGTTGATATAAATACAAATTTCGAACATTGGTCATTTGAAGAACCTCATTCAAAGTGAGCTCATTTCCGCTTATCATTTTCATCACTATCTTTCTATGTCCTCCACTTTGGAAGATGAAGAATTTTTCATGTAGAACTGCTCATCATGATCCATCGTCTTGTGGTAGAGAATATCCAGCGGTTTGCACATATGTGGCGAGTAGCTCCAATATCTACTCACCATTCCTTAGTATTTCTGTACTAAGCTGCATTCAGAAACGACCGCAAAAAGATTCATTTCTTGCACGTTATCAGAAATGTTATTATGTTCTGTTACATTAACCTAGGGAATTATTTTTCTTGATATTCTTTTGCTTCCGACAATCCTTGGACTAACGTCCCACCTTACACTATTGTAATAGTTGTCTTTAAACTTTTTAGACTTCTTTGAAGAATCAGTTTGCCTTTCAACTTCCTTCTACAATGTTGTCATTTGATTCCATCAAATGAAGTGCACACTCATCTTTTTATATTTATGATAGTCTTCTTCTATTCTTAGCTGGACAATGATATCTTCAAGTTTCATTTCCTTACGCTTATACTTCAGGTAATTCTTGAAGTCATTCAATTTCTCAATTAGTGCAGCAAATTGAAATGATTCGTTGAGTTTCATTCATTCGGCATGGATATCACTAGATATTATTTGAAGTTCTTGAACTTGGAATATGACAATCGTGTTGTCAACCATTTTGTAAGTCAAAAAGCAATCGACAATAAATTTCTTCATGTTGACATTTTCAATTTTGTACTTGGTGTCCAAAGATTCCCTCAATTCTTTCACAGACTTCGTATTGTAGTATATATTATATAATATGTTGTCTAGTCCGTTGAGTTCGTAGTTTCTACATAGAAAATTCAAATGCTTTTATGCATCAATCACAGCCAATTTCTTTACATCACTTTTATCCTCATTGTATGAAGGTGTATCATTTTTAAGAAATTTTGTCAAACTAAATGTTGTCATATACAAAAAGTATTTTCTATTTCCAGTACCTAAAATTTGACCCATTAAATTTCTTAGATTTTTCTCCGATCGTATTAGGTAATAGAGTACGTAAAGTAGCCATACAAAATCAAAAGATAAACAATAAGGAGTAAAATAAAAATAAACTAGAAATTAATAAATTCGTCTTAAGATTGTTGTTTTTAATATGTTGTCTAGTCCGTTGAGTTCGTAGTTTCTACATAGAAAATTCAAATGCTTTTATGCATCAATCACAGCCAATTTCTTTACATCACTTTTATCCTCATTGTATGAAGGTGTATCCTTTTTAAGAAATTTTGTCAAACTAAATGTTGTCATATACAAAAAGTATTTTCTATTTCCAGTACCTAAAATTTGACCCATTAAATTTCTTTGATTTTTCTCCGATCGTATTAGGTAATAGAGTACGTAAAGTAGCCATACAAAATCAAAAGATAAACAATAAGGAGTAAAATAAAAATAAACTAGAAATTAATAAATTCGTCTTAAGATTGTTGTTTTTGGAGTATATTTTCTTGTATTTCGAAATTGCTAGAAGTTGGGATGATTTTCTTCAAACTATTAGTTTGAAATATATATAGGAAGAGTTATTCTTATTCGAGTCGTGTGATGAAGAATTTTTTGAATGGCAAAAAGATGTAGGTTATGTTTCAGGCACCTATGTTAGACCTAAAGATGATAAGATTACCAATTATGTGAAATTGTTAGATTCTTGAGAATTCGATAATTCGAAGATAATTACTTAGGTTAATAATTTTGTTGTGTAGGACAAGCACGCTATTGGTTGAGTATAATACTGCTAAGCAAGTTGGGGAACATCTAGCAAGACTGTACATGCAGTCTAATTTTGCAAACTAATATCAATTGGAGATTGATATTTGTGCTTTTCAACAAAAGAGTACGAGTTTTTAAAGAGTTTTACTCTTCTATGACATACCTATCGGATCTTTTAGCACTCATAGAATCCGTAAATTTATAGGCATTTGCTCCTTATATCACTCGAAGAGAAGAACAATAGCTGATATAATTTTTGAGGGCCCAACATGATGATTTTGGGGTGGGTCGATTTTGTATTGCATTCATCTTTCTTCTAATGATTATGTAGTCAGTAGATTGTTGGCTGAGGAGATATGCCTCACATATCATGCAGACCAAAGGAATGCTATATCGGGTGCTCTATATGTGTTTGCAACACCTTAGAGATCATATGCCAATGATAAGTAGGACTCATTCGAATTTTGTTCATAATGAATTTTTTTAAGCAGAATGGTCACTGGAGGAGACAATGTCCTCAAGTTTTGAACAGAACCACACAGCAGCAGCCCCACCAACAACAACATCATCAACATCAATAACAGCAGCAACAACAACAAGTCCCTCCACCATGGAAGTTTAGAAACTACTACCTCAACCTAATGATGCACCATCATTAGATCTATTCATGATTGAGCAGCTTTAAAAGTTCCTTGCAACATAGCCACATGTAATGTGTGCCTCTCATATAGGTTTGTCATCCTCTAGTTCTTCTAGTGTACCATCCTCTTTTTAGGTCCTAGATTCTAGCGCTTCCCAGTATTTGCAACTAATTTTTCATATTTTCTTTCATTATCCTCTAAGTCCTTTGTGTTAGATGACTATTGATGATACTCCTATGCATATAGCAGATGTTGGTTCCATGGTTATGCATTGTTTGTCTCCACGACATCTATCATATTCCTAATCTTACTTTAAATCTTGTTTATGTTAGTCAATTGTATGAATCTAAATATCTAGTAACTTTTTCATCTTCCACTTGTTATGTGCAAGACTTGCAATTTGAGAAGCTGGATTGGGAATGGCCATAGGTAAGATTGACTCTGTGTTTTGGATCAACTTAAAGTACTAAAAATTGAAACTTTTAGTGTTGTCTTGTCATCTTTTCGTTTGAGTCGTTCTTCTTCTACCTTTTATTTATGGAATTCTCACCATGGTCATTTTCAGTATATTGTTTACCGTTCTTAGTTTCTACAGAAGGGTTTAGAAATTTGAAAACTCATGATATTTCTAATTGTAGTGATTGCAAATTGACAAAATTTTATGTTTTACCTTTCAATAGAAGCATTTCATTTACTACTGCCCCATTTGATCTTGATTCCGATGTATGATGACCCTCTTCCGTAACCACTAAAGAGGGTTCCCAATATAATATCTCCTTTATTAATGATTATACTCATTACTGTTGGATTTTCTCATGAAATGTCGTTCTAATTTCTTTAGTTTTTTTGTTACGTTTGAGCACATGAGAGAAAACAACATTTGGCTATTATCAATTTTTTTTTTTTATGTGATTTCGTTGGAGAGTATACCTCTAATGCCTTTTTCTGATTTTCTTGCTTTTGATGGAACATTTACCAAACTGTTTGTAGAGACACTCCTGAACAGAATGGTGTTACTGAAAGGAAACATAGATAACTTGTTGAGACGGCCTATTCTCATTTACTCTTTGCTTCAATTCCTAGTGAATTTTGGGGAGAAATAATTCTTACTGCAACTCATTTGAATATTAGGATCTCAATCTTACACAATTCCAGTTTCTCCTTTTGAGAAGTTGTATGAATATGCTCTTGGTTATTCTTCCTTATGTATCTTTGGTTTTACATGTTTTGTCCTTCGACCTTATATCAAGCATAGTAAATTATCCTCTACATCTAATAATTGTGTCTTCATTGGTTATGGTGCAGGGCAAAAGGGGTATCGTTATTTTGATCCAATTAGTCAAAAATTATATGTCTCTCGTCATGTTGTGTTTCTTGAACATATACCTTTCTTATTCTAGTTAGTTTCATAATATGACTAAGTCTGGTCTTATTCACATTGATCAATTCGTTCTTGACACTAATATTGTCCCACCCCTTGTTCCACACTCACGTGCTCCCACTTCAAACCATGATTCTTGCAAGGTTTTTCACTAATAATTTTGAAAATATGATACTTTGTTCCCTATAAACCAGTTGTTTCCTCTTCTCCTATGATTGCTCAATCACCTCCTATAACTGTGAATCCTCTTCCTCATTACCCTACGCATACGCCTAGGTCCACCAAGTTACAAAATTTTGCTTACTCTTGTAGTACTATCTCTTTTGTTTCTTTTTAGCTTCTGCTCATAGTCTTTCTAAGTCTTTGTCCTATAGAGAGGCAGTTTGTAACCTATTTTGGCAGGAGGTTATGACTGAGAAACTTATGCCTCTACTTCACACTTGGTACTTGTTCTCTGTAGCCATGAAAATGAGCAATTAGTTCTTGTTGAGTCTATAAAATCAAAACCAAGTCAGATGGGTCTATTGAAAGATACAAAGCCCAATTAGTTGCTTAACTGGTACTCTCAGGAGTGTGTTATAGATTAGGATGAGACTTTTGCAGCTGTTGCAAAAATGATAAAGTTTGCATCTTTATTACAATTGCCCATGTATTATATCTCAAATAGATATTAAAAATGCCTTCTTGAATGGCAATCTACTGGAAAAAGTCTACATGGTTTTCCCTCTTGGTATTTTTTTATCAACCTGGCGAAATTTGCAAACTCGGAAAAGCTCTTTACGGTCTCAAGCTAGCACCTAGACCTTTGTTTGAGAAATTTTCTGTCATGAATTCTTCATTTAGTTTTCATCCTAGTTATTATAATTCAGCTTTATTTCACAGATATACAGCCAATTGTCGTGTTTTTCTCTCTTTATATGTTGACGACATAATTATTATTGGTGATGATGTTGACGAGATTGCAGCATTTAAGTCAGAGTTAGCTCGTTGTTTTGTAATGAAAGATTTAGGTTCATTCCTTTACTTTCGAGGTATTGAAGTCGCATCCCCTTCGAAATGTTATCTTTTCTCATTCTAAGTATATAGATGATAGATTTGAGAATTCTCATCTTAATGTTAATAAGACTGTTGATACACCTCTTGAGCTTAATGCACAGTATTCTCATTCTGATGGTTCTTCATTGTCAGATCCTAGTTTATATTGTATTGTTGTTGGTATCTTGATTTATCTCACCATCACTCATACAGATTTTGTACATGTTGTTCATATAGTTAGTTTATTTGTTAACTCGACTACTACAGTTCATTAGGTTGTTGTTCTTCGCATTTTGAGGTATCTTCAGGGTACTCATTTTCAAAGCTTTTTACTTTCGTCTACTTTATCCTGAGAGTTGCGAGCATATTCTGATGCTAATTGGTTAGTGATCCTATAGATTGTGAGTCTATCACTGACTTTTGTATATTTCTTAACAATTCTCTTATTTCTTGGAAGTGCAATAAGTAACATATTGTTTCTAGATCTTCACAAAAGTAGAGTATCTTGTCATGGCTTTTATTACTTGTGATATTTTTTTTTACGTTGATTACTTGCAGATATGAATGTATTTCTTTGCTGACCTACTTCAATATATTGTGATAATAAAGGTGTTATTCAAATTGTGTACATTTTAGTATTCCACGAAAGGACCAAACATATTGAGATTGATTGCCATATCACCCAACATCATCAACAACTTAGCCCTATAATGTTGCCTTTTTTTCCTTCCTCCATCCATATTGCTAACTTGTTTACAAAGTCATATTCCACTTTGCAATTTCATTTTTTGTTTGGCAAACTCTTGATGCTTTTTACAACATCACGAGTTTGAGATATGTTAAATATATGAATTGTTTATATTAAGGGTAGATTAATTTTTTAACTTAGCTTCTAGTAAGACTTTTTAAAGCTTCTTCTTGTATTTTCATTATTTTCTCTATATTTTGTTCGTTGAATTAACATTCTAACTTAATGGTCAGAGTAAGATCGGCCTAGAGGTATAAATGGCTACCCACGCCCAGGCAGTCCGATGCACCAAAAAACCTGCCTGGGACAGCCTTGCATACAAAATGAAATAAAGTATGGATTCTTCATTTTGATAGTGCCGTATCAATGTATCACATTAATTATTACATAAAAATTAGTAGATGCATAAGAATTTTATAAAATTTAACAAGAAAAAGATTACTCTCTAGAAAAGAAATTCAATATACTGTTTTTCTTAGGTTCTGAACTCTGGCTATGGCCTTTTTTTAATTTTTTCTCACTTCTGTTACTACTGTGCCTTTGAATAATATTGAAAGGTTTAGAATCTACACTTTCCTGTGATTCGGTAGCGACATACATGATTTCCGAGTTTTCAATCTCAGTCACTTCAGAAGCCTGTTCAACAACTTCTTCTGCCTGATCCACTAGAACTTCGCCTAGTTTTCGTTTCTTGAATGGATTGTTGTTAGGAATATCAAGAACGATTCCATTTGAAACCTTTTTGTTTTCTTTGGAAGCTTCATTGCTTAAAGGAGAAGCCAACTTTTCTAGAGCTAAAGTTTCGTTTGAGTGCAGCACTTCCACAGTAGTAGGCTTCAGCTTCCTTTCCTCCAATGTATTGGTCAGACCCCTTCTCGTCGATGGAACCCCTGAGAGATTTCCTATGACATGGTAAGCATTATAATGCTCAACGAATACGATAGAGGGAGCTATATGACTTGCCTTTGATTCTTTGTTTGCTGATTTTGTGACAGGAAATTACAGTAAAGGAGCTTTCTTGTGGAGATAATGCCGTTGCATCTTGTCTCAAGAGTCGATTAGTAGACCCTAAAATGGTGGGGTGGTGATGATTTCTAAGTTGTGGGATGTGATCAAAAGCCTCCATTGTACTAGGGTCCATAATACCTTCAGCAATTGCAGTTGCTAGTGAAGGGGGTAAATCTCTAATTGCAGTTAAGGAGTGAAACTTTCTAAAATAAAAAATATGGATGTGCCTGACTTCTGACATTCACAAGTTCATGCACTTCAAAGAAAAATTTATGAAGATGAGTGAACACGGCTTTGAAGATGCGAATGGTGCAGATTTCAAACTCCCTTAGGTTATTGGTTCCAGTGGGACCAAAAGGATTAGACCTCTCAGGTAAAAATGTACAATGATTATGTTTCAGAAATATCTGAAAAGTGACAAGGATACGGACCGAGGAAATCAAGTTCCTCATCTTGACGCTGCAAAAGCTCTGGCGTAAGAGGTTTGAGGGGTTTGAGTCTCTTTAAGTTTGCATCATATCTGCCATAACGTTGAAGTATTATATACTTAAAGATAACAAGAAATGATAAACTGCAGGTCCTTCGGGATGCTTGTAATACATACATTCTAGCATGCAGGAAGACTGCAACTGCTTCTTTGAAGGCCTTCAGGTAATCTTCAGGCATTTGTTGTCCCTTTTCAAACTTCAAGATAGATAGAACCTGCAAATGTCACATTCATTTGAATAAAATATAATTCAAGAGGCTTTTGAGTAATATTAAGACATTGCATCGATAGTTATAGTATGTAGAGTAGTACATGCCAAAAAAAAAATTAAGTGATTGAAAATAAACATCAGTGAAACACTGGTAAGAATAGAATTTTCAGCATGAAAATCTCGTATATTCCAAAATGGTGCGCCCACTGTCATTGCACAAAAAATAAAGCTCTCGTCTTCTCAGCAGCTTTTCAAGACAAAAATTAGAAGTCAAATTTTAAACACCTGATCGCTTAGGGTTCACAGCAAAACAGAATCATTAAGTTTCAAAAGATTCTGATAAAAGCAGGAATTCCAAATTTAACCCAAAACTCCAGTGAGTTTTTAGAGCAAAATCACAGATGTGATTCACAATATCACATATTAAGCCAGAGAATCATCCAATTCACAGATGGAATTGGTTGGTGTATACAAATTATCTCCTGGTGTCGAAATATATGCAATTAAGCTTTAGCTTCAGTAAAAGAGAAAATGCTTGTATACCAAATAGAACTAACAGCAGCCAGTTCTCTTCAAATATTAGAAAGTCATCAGATTTGCAGTTAACCATCATTGGGAGAGGGCCCGGATCCTTATTTCTGCAGTATTTCCTTTTACTTCTCATTATTTCTTTCAACAAACACAGCAAGTATGATTGTGAACTTTTACCGTCCTACCAGTCCAGCAGAGAATAATTGACTATAAATTAATCGCTAATGTAAATTGTCTGCTAAAGATGCTCTCTTCAATGCATTGATAATATATTGAAGTTAGAAATCTGCTAAAGATGCTCTCTGCAATCCACGACGCACCAATAAAAGATGGATTTGAGTGAGAGAAGCAATCTCCTTACCAATGAATGTCTGAGGATAAAGTGACCAAAATACTGTTACAATGACTTCCAGTCCTTTCTCCTTATGCTTCTCTCTACACTAAATTGTCTTAAGACAAACAGATTCTTCTCAATTTGGATCAGAGAGTTTTAAGATCACAAGTTGCATTTTTTTTTTTTTTTCAAGTTTCAGCATATCAGCAACAAAAGAAGTCAATGTATGACCCGGTATTTAGTTTAGGATTATTCAGTGTGAGCAGACATTCGTAAGTTATAATCTAAATCTTCACAGAGAATATAGACTTAATATGGATCTTTTGCACTATCCAAAGCATCTCTATTATGCATCTACTTCACTTTGAATACATAATAAACTTATTCAGCTCTTGTTTGATCAAAGATTATTCTTACACGATCCAAATTATGATACTTGGAAACTAAATTATAGGCTTTTGCAATTCCAATCCCAGGAATTGATGGAAGGAAATCACATCCAGCTAAAATGCACATACCTGAAAATGACAGAGAATAATCCATTATAACTAAATCAGCGCGCAAAAAACAGAGAGACTTGGTACTTTCTTTCTTCTAACAAATCAATTATAGTCCACTCATATGGGACAAAACGCGTCCAGTCAGTTCTTAATGGTAGTCCCCCATAGGAAAAATGTGTAAAAGATGGACTGATGATTTTGAGAACCATTTAGGACTAGTTTTTGTGTGTGTGTAAATCAAGATTCATGACTGTTTTGACAAATGGTATCCTAAATAACTCATTGGAACATTGAAAAAGACTGAAATTAGTAATTTACATTGAAGCAAGTGAAACGAGGCACAACCCTGTTGGTGAGCCATTTGGAAAAGACTGCAAGACGTAATTCACAGTAAAGTTTGCCCTGCAAGAAGTGAACTTAACAAGGTTCTGCCCTCTTAATGACTGAATCTAATATATTTATTATGTTCATGGCACATTCCTTATTTCAGCCCAGAAGATGTCTTTGGAGTGATGCAGATTTTAGGTCACAAAAGAAAATTTAAACAGCTTGAGATCGTCAAAACTAACCTGTGAATAAGCTTTTATTGAATTTCTGAAAAGAAGGTGTGTGACCAACAGCATTAAGAACCTTATCAAGGATTATCTCTTCACCGTTTCCAAACCGGTCCATCTTAAAGATTATCTGCTTAAACCAATGCAAGTAAAGTTCAGCTGCAGTACTCGACGTTTAAGGCACCCCATCTGCCTACTTCAAAATTTAATACAAGTTCTTACAGCTGGGCAACTGTACGCTAGTAAATCACTATCCTCTGAAATTACAGCAGCAATTCCACCCTCTTCGGCCTTTAAGGTGGACAGGTATGCTAATTGGGCATCAGCTTCATATGGAGCTACAACAAATTCAATATTCTCTGACCTCAGAATCTGTAAATGAAAGAATCAGTGGTATCACTCGCATATGGAACTCTAGATAAGCATCAAAATTGCATTTCTTAACATGTTAGATCCATAATTCAAGGCAATTATTAATTTATCTGCTGCAGTACCAGAATTAATTACAAGAAATTATATTGTGTGCTACTACTTCTTGAAGGTAAATACAAAACAAAGCCATCAATAATTACCTGAACCAGTTGATGTGCCATCAGTGGAGTAATACTCACCGCCCTCTACAGATGAAATGAGGTCATTAAGGTTTACAATTTCGTGGTATGAAAGAACATGCATGATAGCAGAATTAGAAATAGATTTCTCGGCAAAGCCAAAGGTCATATCGTAACCATAAAGCACAGTTTCATATTACAGAAAGACAGATTGATATGAGTGATATTGAAGTTTTGAAGCAGAGAACTCAGCATCCAAAATGTGCCTTGCTCTAAGCTTTAGTAGAAAGAGGCAATCCAAAGTGTACTTACAAAACATTTAAGCTATGATATAGGAAAAGAGGATATTTGTATAAGAAATAGTTCAATCATAAAGTGAGCTAAAAAAAAGATATCAATTAGAAAATGAAAGGATTCTCTGCCGATAATTTCAACAATCTAACTAGAATTTTGCAATATAGGAATACAATGCAGCTAGTTTATTTAACTTCAATGTTAATTTGTTTGAAATGGCTCAAATATAAAGCGTAGCTTGCGGCAAAGAGTGGAAGCTAAAATTTAAAATGAAAATCTAATGCAATAAGAGAAAAGGCAATAAGGCAATTAATTAATACCTGAAAAAACTCTGAGGCTGCATTAGCATCCCCTGCCTTCAGCTTTTCCATTGCCATATCTCGATTAGCCTTTCTTCTCCTAAATCAGCAGAAAAGCAAATATTAATTGAGAAATTCTATAAAATCCACTTGCAATGAGCCTATCTGTATGAATCACATGACTGATAAGAGCAGAAGATAGTGCAGTAACATGCCTGTGCCTCTCGTCTTCAGTTGCAGCCTTACAGGGAATATTACCACCATCAAAAACAACTACTGGAGTGATTTTATAGTGCCGAAGCAGATTAATTCGATGCATAAAATAATTTAGGTACTGGAATTTCTTGTCACCCTCCATATTGAGGCACAGCTCCATGCCACATGAATAAGCTGGAAAAATCACATTTTTTTTGTTAATTTCATATCAGCAAGAGAAGGGAAAAAAGAATGAGATCAAAAGAATCAACGTGACTCGGCGAAAAATAAATGCAAAACCATTGCAAACAAAATTACCTCCTTTGTGAAGCCATGAATATGCATCAATACCGACCTGCCAAAAAAAAAAAAGCATATATATTTTATATATGAATGTACGAGGTCTATACGAAGAAATACAGATTAAAAATAAAGAACAAGAAGAAAAATAAATGTGTTCTAACTCGTTTTCCAGCATATTTCTTGATGTGAACGGATTCAACATAAGGCTTCATGAATTTCAGAAGATTATTGATGCCCATTTTCTACTTTCCGGCAAATTATTTGTGGGTTTATTAATTTGGGAATGGGGGAGGGTTAGATTGAAATTTTTAATATGGAGAATGGGGATTGGAGGGAGAGTCAGAAATTGGCGGGAAGAAGAGCAAATGTTGAACCAGGGTATCAATTTTATATTTTGATCTATTAGAATCACGCTCGTGTCCAGCGCGTGCTCTCATTTACTAGAGAACAATTTGTTTGATTATGAGGTAAATTTCAGAAACTCTTCCTGGTTTTATGATCATTTCAGAACAATTTTTCTTATATTTTTAATCTGCTTTTCTTCGTATAAACCTAGTGGTGACGAACAGGTTGAGCGACTCGTCGGCTCAACCGTTCAGCTTGTGAAAATTCGGCTCCTAGGCGGCTCGACGAGCCCGAGCCGAGCTGGCTAGCTCGCTAGGTGAGCCAAGCACGCTCGGCTCACACACGGGCGGCAGCTCGTGGGCAAGCCAACAAGCTCTCCCACAAGCCTAAAATCGAGGGTTTATCTTTTTTAAAAAAAAAACAAAGGTTTATCTTATATAATAAAAAAATTTGACGAGATCGCGAGCCGAAGCTTGGCTCGATCCACGAGCCACGTGCTCAAGGGGCCGAGCTTGTGCGTATATGGGTCGAGCCGGCTAGGCTCGACTCATTGCCACCTCTATATAAACCTAATAAACTTGTCGAGGAAGTTTATTTGGTGGGACGGGACTGGACAAGGTTGAGGCTTGGTGTCAAGGACCACAGCTTTATTTGAGCTCCTTGACGCACACATTGTAAATATTTTAATTCAATTGTAAAATATTTGGAAAATAGAAAATTTTAGTATGATTCCTCGACATTTAAACGTCTACTGCCGTCACTTAAGTTTTTGTTCAGAACTCTATTATAGGGGATATTAGTCTTTCAAACTTTTCTAGTGTTCGCCCCCTGCACTAGCCATTGTAATTTACTGCTTTCAGCAATTGTAATTTCTAGCTTTCAAGCAATCAATGATCAAGTTGTTTCCAATGTCTTTCAATTTCATGTTGCACGTTTTCTACAAATTGTGATCAAATTTTACTTTCGTCCCGAAACGACCGAGAGTAGGCGGAAGGTAGNTACTGCTTTCATCAATTGTAATTTCTAGCTTTCAAGCAATCAATGATCAAGTTGTTTCCAATGTCTTTCAATTTCATGTTGCAAGTTTTCTATAAATTGTGATCAAATTTTACTTTCGTCTCGAAACGACCGAGAGAATGCGGAAGGTAGTCTAGCGGAGCAGACTACTGCCGCACGGTGTCCCTTTTTGTGTCAAGAAGAAAGGCACCCGTGAAACTTGGTGACGCAAGGCAAGACTATTATTAAAATATTTTCAACACAAACAATAATAGGTAGAGCAAAAAATTTTGTGTATAACAATAAGTTAAGACACATACGTCGTAGATATAATACAGTTCTGAAGTTATTCTCTAATAGAACAAAATTGATTGAAGAAAAAATTTATAAAGAAGATTCCAATCTATATAATACCAAAAAGGGGAAAATGTCCAAATCTATGCTTTTCAATTGAAATGTGTCTAAGTTTTATAATTATTGCAAAAAAATGGCCAAATTTAACAAAAAATGTCCATTATACCTTTAGTGAAGGAAAAGAAAAAAAAAATAGATAATGACAATTTTATTTTAAACTACAATAATGTGCAAGTTATTATCTGATGGTTCAATTTCTTGCATTATGTAGTAGATAATGATTAATTGAAGATTGGGCGAAAAGGAATAAGATGAACTAGATGGTTTAGCATTATTGGAATATCTTTTTAAAAAAAATCATGTTGACTGGTGTGTTACTCACACATTGTGTCACTTCATTCTTAAATATATTTGATAGCAAGGAATTTAAGGTATTTGTGTATTGATCATGTCGTTAATGGTAAGAAATAATTCTTTACAATATTGGTGGTTGAAGAAGATGATAAATGCATGTGATAAGATGTAATCCCGATATGTCGTTCTTGACATTTCATATTTGACAATCTTGATAGTTGACATTTACATTTCATCTTTATGAAACGGGATTTGGTTAGTTGGTTTACATTTATTCTTCCATTTCCGTTATTAGATAGTCCCAAGGTGAGTGCGAAATTTTTTGGAGGCATTTAAAAACTAATCTCAATAATTTTATAGGTCACATCAGTTTCTCTTTAAATTGATGCCACATAGTTTGAGTGGAGAGAGAGAGTAAAGTAATTCACATTCTATTTTATATAATATATATAAGTGCATATATTCATTCGTGATTATGCCAAGAAAGAAGAAGAAACGGAAATGCTTGAATCTGAATAGCTCATCAATCATTTTAGCCACCTACAACCTTTGAAACTAGTTTATTTCAATCTTTCATCAACCCCAATAAAATAACATGTACCTATATGAACAGACTCAAAAACAAAAGAAATACGTGTCCATACATAATTGGACAGTTTGAAAAATAAAAAAATAAAAAACATCCACACATACACTGTCAAGTCAGTTTGTTTGTACTATATCTGTTTTTTAGCCTGGACAAGAGGCTTTATTCTTTATTTAATATGTGATTCTTGCAATCATTGTCTTCCAAAACCTTGTTCTAAAATGCCCCAAAATTTCAAACACTAGCACATAAAAATATATCTAGAGTTTGCTTGCAGCAAAGGTACACTTGAATGCAATTCGTATACACATAAAAATATTTTCACCTAACTATTTTTTAAGAAAAATATCGTTAATTTGGAGATCTTGGAGATCAAGTATGATAAAGAGGATTTAAGGTTGATATTATCATGTTCGCTACCCACTTCATACATGTCTTTTAGAGATACGTTCTTATAGAGGCGTGATACTCTCATCATTAAAGAAGTTTATAACACTATTTTCAAAAGAGAAGATGAAGCATCTTCTTAGATCTAAGGTTCATTGAGATGGTATTGTTGTAAATGATGGTTATGGGAGGGACATATCAAGGTCAAATTACAGTAATAAAATCTATAATTATTGCAAGAGATGGGGGCACATTAAGAAAGATTGTTATAAGTCGCAGAATAAGAATAAATCAGTTACTGCAATTTAGAAGCAAAAACAGTCAGAAAGTTCGCGTGAATCCAGTATTGCAGAAGATAGTTTTAATGATGGAAAATTTTTAGTCATTTCTGACAGCGATTTCAAACCTAGCGTGGATTGGATTTTTGATACAACTTCCACTTCTCATATATGTCCTAATCGAGATTCATTTTCAATATATGAAACGATTTTCAAAGGTATTGTAGTAATGGCCAATAATAATAATAATAATAATAATAATAATAATAATACATTTTGTCGGATAATTGGTATTAAAAGGGTCAGAATTAACGTGTTGGATGGGACTATTAGGACACTTGATGGTGTAAAAAATGTTCCAATTTGAACAGAAAAATTATCTCATTTAGTATTCTTGATTCAATAGGATACAAGTATACTTGTACAAGTGGGATCTTGAAGGTTGAGTAGAGGTGCACATGTGTGTTGTAGGGACAAAAAGGTCCCAGTTATATTTTTTGCTTAGTTCTATAGAATTTTTAGATATTACTCTTCAGAAATTAAGGACTCGAGTGAATTTTGAGTTTTGTATAGTACCATTGAAGTTTGGTTTAGGAACTATACTAAGAATGCTTCTCAGTCGAATTCAAAGTTTGCCACCACCACCACCACCAGTAGGGCCCCAGTATTCAATTGCTAAAGACAAGCTCAAGAGAGATATTGGGTCTTCACAAAGGTACGATATAGTTGATTTTGTTGATTATGCATTAAGCGCAATTGAAGGTATCAAATCTAGCAAAGAACCTTATACACAAGCATTTTGTTATGTTAATTATTTTATATGGTATGTTTATATCATGTTCGGTAATTATTAGGTTATTTGTGATTTTGTTTCTCATGGGAATAATTCGAGACTTTTGTGTCCAATGTAATTCTACTGAGCAGTGCTTGGATTCAATTGATTTTTCAGTTATTGAGTTTACCCTAGTTAGGTTTTGTGTAATATGTGGAAAAAAATTTCTGTTGGAGAATTTTTTGGTGGCAAATTTGTTGTTGAAAAGTTAAGTTTTATTACTTGCATTGGATTTTTTTCTCCAGATGGAAAAATTTTGAACTTTTGTTTATTGCAATGGAATTCGTGTCAAGGTATAGTTTGTTAGAATTATGGTGTAATCCGAATTCTGTTTGGAAGACTAATTGAGAATTCTGTTTGAAATCTAGGTAGAAATTCTAGTTGAAGTTTATTTGAGAGTTTAAGTTGGAATTCAATTTGAGAGTTGGTAGTAAACTTGAAGAGGTTTTGAACGAGTCCAAGATTGATTAGGAAAACATACGATATGACCACTAATGCACGCCTAGGAGACGTTCGAGCGCTTAGAACAGGCACCCTGACATTTGCTAAGCATGACGCTACTACTCGAGTGACGGTGTTACCGCTCGAGCTCCTGACGCCGCTCAAGTGGCGATGATATCCGAGCAGCTTTTTAATTCCATTTTTTTTGGCAATTTTGTACTCCTATGTTATCCCAAATATTTCATTATTGACTTTACCCATTGTCTTGTAACTTCACCTTATATTAAATTTTTCATTGTAATATATTCTCCTATTATGCTAGGGACCTAAGTATTATATATATGGTGTACAACATATATTGAAAATATTATTATATTCTACACAATAATTTATAATCCTTTTACACATGGTATATTTTTACTATGTAAAATCTCATGTTCTTATAATTTTCATATCGTTATATTATTATCGTTCCTTTTAAATACTAACAAATGGAATCGGTTCAGTACATAATTCTTAACACAAACTTTGAATAACATGTAATTTATGATAATTTCATAGATACCTCTCCATTTTCAAAAATTTCACAAAACTCCATTATCTCGAGTTTTGAATAGCCCATATTTGTCTCTCATTATTTTAAAACTATTTTTCTATATACATATTTTCAACAAGATTCAGACAATAAAATATTTTACATGTAAATTCAATTTTTTTGCTATTTTTAACCACATATTCTCCAAAAGTTTTTTTCCCAAAAAATGGCCACCAAACAAGGGCATAATGTGCACATCTCTTGGCCACTTTCTTTCACCGATTGTGCTATATGCTATATATATAATGTGGTGATATATGATTTGGTCAGAATATTAAAAAAAAAAAAAGTTCCTACCTTTTTTTTGACACATTATCTGTATGCAAACTATGATGTTACTTCATTACGTACAAGTATTATTATTCTTCTTTCACATGTCATTATATTGAATAATGTTATCTAACATCAATGGTGCTAAATCACCCATTTTGGTGATCATACTTGATATGATAAATTAAATGAATCGTGTAATGTTATATTTAAATGAATTTATTATTCAATATCATATAATTGCCATTTAAAAGGGTGGTTGACACCAGTGGTACTGAATAATATTATTCATAAATAATGAATAATGATAATGTTTAAAAAATTTCTCACACCTTATAGCTTCTTTCATGTAATAAGTATAGCTCCTTTAATGTAATATGTGAAATACCATTTTAACACTTTTAACTAAATCCCTAATAACTACTCATTGGACCATTAATTCTTTAAAAAAAAAAAAAACTACTTCAATATTTAATTTATATAAATAACAAGATGGAGAGATTCTAGTTGTGTTTTCATCTTGAACGAGTACTTAGAAATTTGATAGTTTTGAGCGAAATGCTTTCTTCGTTAAAAAATAATGTGATTACATTTTTTAAATATTCAATTATATATAATTTTATCCTTTTTGCTTTAATAGAGAGTTGACAAAAAATAAGTTAAACGAGAACACTATGGAGACCTTACTTTTAAGTGTTTTTGTTATATCTTTTATAAACTGATTGATTCCTAGTCAAAATATTTTTTATTTATTAAAATACTATTATGCTTGTGCTGATTACTTTTCTGTATGTAAATGTATTTTGAATATCTAAAAATAGAGTATCTTTTGGTATATTTTTGAAGAATCGATAGTCTAAATAATATTTTATTATTTTAGTTAGAAGTTTTGAAATGATATTTTAGTTATTACGTTAGTTTTAAAGGAGCAATAAGGTGGAAGAAAGTATATAAGCGTATACTAAGCATTATTAGCTTTATCACTAATTTATGCTAACATGAGAAAGAAAAGTAGTTAAACAAACATGCGTTATTCAAAAATTGAAATAAGGATGATTTATATAATTTTTTAAAAGGCTTAAAATATCAGTAAAATTATCATAAACTTCTGAGAGATATCTGTAATTTGCCAAGATTAGTTATAAAAGATAATATTGTCACTTTTTATTAAAAAAAAATAAAAATGATTTGCACAAGTAACTTTTGCTATGTTATTTTTAATTATAATTCAACATTTCATGTGTGTGTATTTGGGACTCGTCATTTCAAGTCACAAAATGTAACATATCGTATTAATTGCCACGACATGTCACACATAATAAAATCTCTGTATATATGCCATTCCATGAAGCATTTTTACAAAATCAAAACTCCATTTTCAATTCCCTCTATTTAACAAATAAATTCTTCCTTTTGAGAAAAAAAAGTTATATTGCACCAATGCTCATATCTATGTTTAGTGATAAAGCCATAAATTTTGTTTATTGGTTCATGGGTAGTTGAAGTGTCGCTTCTATACAAACGAAAAATCCTTGGAAGACAATTGTTCGAGTCATTCTGCACTAAATGGAGCAAAATTATTTTAAAGAAACATAATGAATTCAATCTTACTCGAATTATTTCTATATTATTTTTTTAACTATAAGTTCATAGAGTTGATTGCTTTTTTAAGTTTGGGTCATTAATTTAAACTAATTGCCTAGTATGATAAACAACATTCTACACACCTACTGCCTACTTGGAGCATTTTCTCCTTGCTGCCCAAAACGATGACACGTGCATGAAAGCTTGTCCTCTTCAGTATCAAGAAGAAAGACGCATACAAATGATAAAAGTTCTTGGTACAATTACTGCTGTTGAGTGGAGCATAGCAAACAAACAGGGTATTATAAATTACTTAGACTATATCAATGACATGAACAACGATTTGAATTTCCCGGAAAATATTAGTTTCACCATCTATGTAAGCAATTTATCTGAATTCGGTTATTTTTTAGCATGTTTGGGAAGTGTTTATAAATAGTTCAAATTATAAGTAGATAAAAATGAGTGATAAATAAGTAAATAGTACTTATGGATAAAAAGAGTCTCGATTATTTATAAACATGAGCGAAACACTGATTTATTGCACTAAAACTCTTGCCACACTATTTAAGACATGTATCATCACAAGCATGGACAAATTTACAGAGAGGAAGTTTTTACTGGAAACGGCCAAAGAGGAAAAAACATGCCAAAATGCCCATGAGGAAATAACATGCTGATGCTGGTCTCAGATATAGAGGTATATAGTTTCTCGGGGTTGGATCCGAACTCCATAAGGAGAATGCACTCGAGCATCTCATCCATTTTTCTGTCATATTGGGAAAGTGTCGATCAATGACATCTTTCAGAGTTTCTGTCTTGTTAACCCAATCTAAGCCTTTCTCTGTGTAGGTCCTTGAGTTAAAATTTGTTGTGAAGAAACGATCAGCCTCCAGCCTCCTGGTACATCATATTGAATTGTAAGGAAGATGAACACATATTGTTAAACTGTTATTTCCATACTGGATTTTGAATGTTAAAACTCTTATAAATTTGCTTCGTATCGAATCCAAAAATCAGAATATTCAATAAACCAATTTCGTATGGAATTATCCTGCTTAACATGTAATAGGCATCATATATTAGGACTAAATTTATCCCCTTACCTTGATGCAATAAGCAGAAATATAGAGAAAGCTGTTTCACTGATGGCAAAGCCTTTTATTTTCTTCTCTGCATGTAAACCCACCTGGAGATCCAGCTTCTCAACATCATCTCCATAGATTTCATGTAACGCTTCAATTACTTCTCCATCATCAGTCAAATCTTTCCACGTGCTAATTGGAATCATCAGCATATTCCTTCTGAACTCATTGTACCGTGCAACGTTCCTTTCTCTATCTCTATAAACTAATCAAACACCATATTAACTTTTACTTCTCCATTAGAAGCGAAAGGAAATATGCTGCATAATATGTAGTAAACAGATTGAAACTCCTAGTAATTGAAAGATTTATTAGAGCTACTAAACATACTTTCTAAGGCAGCCATGTCAACTCGATCAGGTCTATCTTCTCCATCAAAGTCATGAGCTACAAGGTTTCTCATCCATGACGGATAATTCCATAATGTGACGGCCCCACATGACTGATGGCCCATTGATATGAGCATCTGCTCCATGCCAATTTTGGTCAATCGCCTCTCTCCTTGTTTCCCAATCATTTCCCACATAGGCACCCTGATCAAAACCTCTGTATTAGAAATTATGCAAGCATTCTAAATTAGTATATTTTTTATTTAGAATAAGTTCATAGATGAAGAGGTGATCAAAATTAACATGATTAAGCTGGCTCTAAGGAATTAGATTCATTAGACCTATCAGCAGAAGCAGCTTTAGATATAGTCGAACTCAAGTTATTAGGATTAAGGCTTATGTTGTTATTATTGTTAATTTGAAATTTATTGTCTACCTAAAATCAAAAAGTACAAAGACGATACTTTCGAGTTCTGTTCAAAGAAGTATGAAGGTTGAAGTTGTCTTTCAGTTTGAGATGAAGTTATGATAAAAGTGTAAAGTGTAAACGGTTATTTTGTTACAAGATCACTGCAAAAGCATTCAATAACTCAATGATCCTATGTACACTCACATAAACACCATGACCTTTGGTATATCAAATCTTTTCATCTGTCATCTTGATAATAATGAATTCTGCATCCCTAGTAAGCAATTATCATCCCCCATAAGTGAAGACAACTTTTTTTGTCTGTCAATAAATTTGTCGCCTGCTTAAAAATCTCTCTTTGTACTAGCTGATGGTTTTTAAGCAAACAAGAGAAGAGAAAAACAGAGTTTTCATCTATATGATGCTACTACACGGCTGAATGTATATATGTCATACTTGGATACAATTCAAAAATATTTTTACGAACAACTATCCTAACTACTACCACTAAAGTATACTTGACAATGCACTAATTTGTAGTAGGTCCAAACTAGCCTAACTTTACATCATTACATACGTTAGACTTCAACCAAAAACATGTGACTAATGGTAACCAAAAATATTTGTTAAGTGACAACAAAATATTCACACACATAGCTGCCTTCAACACTTCTTCTTGACACTTTTATTAGAAGCACAAAGACATTTTCTTAGTGTTTCAAACCTATCCTTTGGTAAGGCCTTAGTCAAAATATCAGCATATTGATCAAAGGAATTGCAGTGCACCAACTTTACTTCAAGATTTTCTTGTGCTAGCCTGATTGAATGATATTTGATCTTAATGTGCTTGGTCCTTCCATGAAATACCGGGTTTTTGACCATTGCAATAGCTGATTGGTTGTCACAATAGATCACAGTTGCATTAGATTGATTATGGCTAAGATCTACCAATACTTTCCTCAACCATTAAAATAGCTTGGTTAGTTGCCTCTGAAGCTACAATGTATTCTACCTCAACAGTCGATTAAGCCACCGTTTTTTGCTTCATTGAGTTCCAGCAAATAATACTTGATCCCAGATAAAATGCATAACCTGAAGTGCTTTTCATATCATCAAAGGATCCTGCCCAATCACTATCTGTATAGCCAACTAAATCCATGGTTTCTGACTTCTTGAACCAAATTCCCATTTCCTCGGTACCTCTTGCATATCTCAGCACTCTCTTTGCTGCCTGGAAATGAAGTTCACTTGGTTCTTGTCTAAATCTGGATAGAAGATTGGCTGCAAATGTGATATAAGGTCTGGTAGAGGTTAAGTACAACAGACATCCAACTATGCTTCTATACACCTTTTCATCTATTTTCTTGGCATCTTTCATCAATTTCACATTTTGAACCAACGAAGTACTTACTGACTTGCAGTTCTCCATATTGAACTTTTTCAACATCACCCTGACATATTTCCTTTGGCAAACAAATATACCATTTTGAGTTTGGAATATCTCCGTGCCAAGAAAATAGTGCATCTTCCCCGAATCTGCCATTTCAAATACCATTTTATGTTCATCGTTCACCTTCTTAATCATTGAACAACTGCTGCTAGTAATTAAGAGATCATCAACATACAATAAATGATGATCATCTCTTCTTTTTCTTTCTTTATGTACAGTTTGTTCATTCATACTCCTTAAGAAACCAAGTCTGCTTAGATGTTCATCGATCTTGCTGTACCAGGTTCTTGGAGCCTGTTTTAAACCATATGAAGCCTTCATTAGCAAATATACCTTCTTCTCATTCTCTGTAACTTGAAAACCTTCAGGCTGTTCAATGTATATTTTTTCCTCCAAGTGTCCATTCAGAAATGCTGACTTGACATCTAATTGGTATATCTTCCAGCTTTTAAGATTTACAATGGCAAACATCAATCTGATGGTTTCATACCTAGCTACTGGTGCAAACGTGTCATTGAAGTCTACACCATATTGTTGAGCATATCCCTTCACTACTAACCTGGCCTTAAGTTTATTCACCAAGCCATTTGGATTCAGTTTCGATTTATACACCCATTTCACTCCAATTACATGTTTGTCTTTTGGTCTGTCAACCAATAGCCAAGTTCCATTCTTTTCAATCATGTTTAGCTCCTTCTTCATTGCAGCCATCCACTCTTTAGAACTCTCAGCTTCAGCAAAGTTTGAAGGCTCCAATTGAGTTGAATTACATCTGGCATATACATCAGCAAGTGGTCTAGTTCTTAGCACTTCATTTTTAGAGTCTGAATCACTATCAATTCACTATTCTTCTTCATTTACATCAATATTAACTGTCTGAGGAATAACATTTGGAACCTGAGGTTGATTGCTTACAGATGATTCCCAGCTTCATAAGGCTTCTTCATCTATTTTGATGTCCTTGCTAGAGATTACTTTCTTGCTTTGTGTATTGAAGACTCTATAACCTTTGGCATTACTACAGTAACCAACTAGAACTCCAACCTCATCTTTTTAGCTCAATTTGTCCCTCTTCACATCAGGTATGTAAGTGTAACAAAGGCTGCCAAATATCTTTAGATGAGAGACATCTGGTTTTATTCCATACCAGGCTTCAAAAGATGTCTTATTGTCCAATGATTCTGTAGGAAATCTATTGAGTAAATAGACTACAATATTCACAGTCTCAACCATGAATTCTTAGGCACATTCTTTTCCAACATCAAGCATATGACCATCTCCATGACAGTCATGTTCTTTTTTTCACAAACATCATTCTGTTGAGGAGAATAAGGAATTGTTAGCTGATGTTGTGTTCCCATATCTTCACAGAACTTATCAAACTCGGTGCAGCAATACTCTATTCCATTGTATGATCTTATAGCTTTAATTCTGCAATTGCTTTCATTTTCCACCAGGTTTTTAAACCTTTGAAATACACTAGCAACTTCAGACTCCTCAAAAAATATACCCAACACATTCTTGTTAAGTCATCAATATACTTACTGTCATTTAGTATAGGTATTCTCATTGGACCACATATATCAGAGTGAATTACTTGCAACTTATTTGAGGCCCTTATTGACTGATTAGGAAATGAAAACCAAGTTTGCTTTCCCAATTGACAAATTTCACACACATATCCATCATTTTTGTTGATTTCAGGCAAACTTTCAACGAGCTCTAATTCATACATTTGTTCTAGAGCTGTGTAATTCACATGTCCAAACCATTTATGCCATAAAGAAGGTTCCATTACAGTGCCTGTAAATGCCTGATCATTCTTATTTTTTTATTCTAAAGGAAAGCTCCTATATCTCATTCCAACGGTCATCACTTCTTGATTTTGTGAATCAAATATAGTGCATTAGTGTATAATCTTTCTTAATTAACTCACCAACACTATTCAAGTTTTGATCTATATTAGGCACATATAGAACATCAGAAATATACTTGATACCTAAAGAGGTTTGCACAGTGATTTTACCAACATCTTTAACTTCCACAAACTTTCCATTCCCAACTTTAACTTTTGATTTGTAGCCCTCATCTAGCTTTACAAAAATATTGGGATTGGAGGTCATATGGTGAGTAATCCATTGTCTAAAAACCATGTTTCATCACTGCTGCAAGTCTTCACATTCATGGCTGTAAACAGACGCTCCTCCTGCTGGTTAATTTCTACAACCTGATCTTGCTGTGAATCTTACTTCTTTTTCTGATTTTTGTAAGCTTTTTGAACATGTCCAAACTGCTTATATGTTCTACATTGGACTCATGGCCTGTACCAGCATCATTTGGGAGAATGGCAGTTTTCTTGCAATGAGGATAGGGTTGATAACTTTCATTTTTGCCTGCAATTATGTTGCCTTCAACTTTCTTCTTTTCAAGCTGTTGTTTTTTCACTCCAAATCTTATTTGAGTTTTATATTTTTCCTTAGCAAATAGGGCTCCTTCAACTTGTTCTTCCTGCCTAAACAACCTCCTTTGCTTAGTAGCTTGCAAGACATTTATAAGTTTTGATAAGGTTATGGTAGACAAATCTATGGAATCTTCAAATGAGGAGTTTTTTGCCTCAAATTTCTCATGCAAACTAATGAGAACCTTTTCTCCCACAAGTTTATCAACTAGTTCATCTCCTAACAACCTTATTTTGTTCACTACTTTCATCAGCCTATTAGAGAAGTCCTTAACAAATTTAGCCTCCTTCATCTTCAATGTCTCATACTCCCTTCTAAGATTGAGAACTTGCATTTGTCTTGTTCTTGCATTGCCCCTAAACTCCTCTAGCAACCTGTCCCAAGCCTCATTTGCTGTTTCACATGTAATGATCCTGGTAAAGATTGCATCAGAGATGGCTGATTGGATGCAAGATAAGGTCTTGAACTTTTTTGCAACTTCCTCACTATATTGCTTCAATTGAGCTATAGTTGGATTTTCTCTAAGTGGTGGTGGCTCTGCTCCAGATTTTCTGATTTCCTACAAGTCATAGGCTTTCAGATAAGTCTTCATTTTTGCAGCACAAAAATCGTAGTTCTCACTTGTAAACACTGAAGTAAGGGAGCTCAAAAACTGCCTGAAGCCATCTTCTTGCTGATATGGTGGAAGGTTTTTTTTTTTTTGGTGAAAGGTTTCCTCATTTATTTTCTCTCATAAAATCTGTCTCACTGCCTTTTCTTCTTCCTCAAAGATCAGCTTTTGAGTTCTGATACCACTGATGGTTTTTAAGCAAAAAAGTGGAGAGAGAAACAAAGTTTACATCTATAATGATGCAACTACACGGCTGAATGTATATATGTCATACTTGGATACAATTCAAAAAATATTTTTACTAACAACTGTCCTACCTACTACCACTAAACCATACTTGACAATGCAATAACTTGTAGTAGGTCCAAACTAGCCTAACTTTACATCATTGCATAAGTTAGAATTCAACCATAAACATGTGACTAATGGTAACTAAAAATATTTGTTAAGTGACAACAAAAGTGTCACACACATAGTCTGCCTTCAACATCTACGATAATATTTATAAATAGGCAACAGAGGGTGTACACTAGTTTAAGAAAGCGAAATTGAAATATTCGCTCAAGTAAGACATAAATCCATCCAATTAATTAATAGAAAAGATAAAACATATACAATTGATGAACTTCTACGAGTGCTTAGTTTTCAAATATTGATAGTAAAATTTCATTAAAAAAAAATAAATTGTTGGATTGGCAAAAATTTTATTTATTTATTTTAGATAGTATTAGTACATATGAAAAGGAAGCAAGTTGGTCCACCCCTGTTTAGAGTAAGTAATGCTATTTACTTCACCGGTGATGACCATCTTGTGATGTGATATTAACGATATGACTATAAAGTGAGTATCATAAACACTTAAATTGGGGGGGACTAAAAAATTGATTTATAAAAAGGATTTTGAAACTTTATTGTCGAGCGTACAGTTTCAAAGCCACTGTCTTTACGATAACAACTAAAGGAATGAAAAGCAACTCGTAAGATATCAATGGTACATATAATCGATCAGGTCTTATTGTGTAGAAAATAATTTCATGTCTCATTACTTATCATATACACTGATCATCGTATTAAATGAATGTTAATGAAGGAAAAAAATCTCTACATTGATATAGGAGGAAAGAAACATGTTTATTAATTTGTATTGATTTTTTGATTATTGTTACCCTATTTTTGGTGTGATAGGCTAGAATTAGAGATTTTGAAGTATATATGTAGAACTCTTGTATTGATGTAAACACACAAAAAATCAATTGCCCTATTTGTGTGATAGGCTAGAATTAGAGATTTTGAACTATGTATGTAGAACTCTTGTGTTGATGTAAACACAAAAAAAATTCAATAAACTTTTTCCTCTTCTAAGCCCAAATTTTACCTGGTACCAAAGAAATATTGATTTTGAGAAATGATTTTTACTACAAATATGGAAGATGAAAGTTCAAAATCCATTGCAACTATGGGAGACGAAACATTGAAATTGGAGATAGAAACCAACCAATTGGACCCACTCACTTTGAATTTTTCTGATCATCTCGATCGGTCCTTGTCTCCAAACTACTCGAAGGAAACAATTATGGACAATGGAGCCATGCATTATGAATAACTCTAAGAGCCAAGAACAAAATTGGCTTTATCAATAGGACAATGAAGGGACTACTAAACATGATAAATTTAATATATAGGAACGTTGTAACCAAGTGGTACTTTCTTGGATCTTCAACTCTGTGCAACTTGATATTGTCGGGTAGCATCATCTACGTAGAATCTTTCATCGATGTCTGGAATCATTTGTACGATAGATTTTCACAAGATAACGACACTCATATCTATCAAATTTTCCAAAAGATTGCGAAATACCTATGAGGACATCAATCCATGTATATTCACTACACCAAGATGAAGGCATTTTAGGATGAATTAGCCTCGACCCAATTACCTACAACTGTAGGGTTTCAAAGGATTCACAGAAAGAGAAGAGAAGCGAGGTTTATGCGGTTTCTTATGGTGTTAAATGGCCCATTTCCTATGATTTGTGGTTTCGTACTTATCTGTTGTTAGTTGCTTTTGTTAGTTGTTTAGTAGTTTGTGTTTGTGTACTTGTGTGATATGATTTTATGTCATGTGAATTGTGCGCTAAAAAATATTTATTTTTATGCACGCTTGTATGAGTTAGATAGCCTTGTCGGTTATGATGAATATATTGGAGAGCATGTGTTAGTTTATGGATTGTGAATGAATTATGTGCTTTAGTTGAATTTTCTACTTATCCATGTAAAACGTGACAGTATTTATGCACTATAAATGCAGTAATAGGAAGATTGATGCATATAGGTTGTATAGAGGACTTAAATGCTTAATCCCTTAACACATGATTCACAACATGATTTAACTGTATATATAAAAATTTGTAGTGTTCGAACTAGTGAAAGAAATTATTTAAGATTGTGGTGATTCCAAACATGTTGAAAAAGATTGGTATGGAGTGTCTTTAACTTTCTATTATGAACTTGGTGATGACCAAATGCTAAGGATCTAACCCTATAAATTTTACTTCTCTTTTACAGAGAATATAAATTGCATTTATTCAATTATGCCTTATTCCTGCACATTTTTTACTCGAGTTAGTAAGTCCATAGGGGTATCTTGAAACGTGATGCCATTTGGTATTCAAAAGTCTGGGAGTTACCGACTAAAAGCTCGTTATAGGGGTCATGAAGAAAAAAATGGTGAGGTCAATATTGAGCTGAAAAGAAAATATCAAAAAGAGAAAAATTATATACAAGTGCACAAGTAAGAGCTAATTGGTGGGGGCTTAGATAATTGGTGAGTTTGAATTGCTTGGTATAAACTTGATTGATAGAGCAATTATTATTTAGGAGAATCATCACATGAATAAATTGTTAACATTACCGGTTAGACTAAACAAAATTAGAGTAGTGTAAGCAATTGATAATGGAAACTAAACTTTAGAATTACAGATTGGAGAGAGATTGAAAGAAAACAAGTTTGGAGTTGTGTGAATCTCAAGAGCGAATAAATGAGATAATTGACCATTTAGGGTTGGATATTGAACCAACTCGTGAATGTACGATGTTAAACTTGATTCTTCACACACACACCCGTTTTGTATTGGATAAGTGGAAATTTAGCTATTGTATTGTGATTTTGAAGTCGTTCATAAATGTGATATAATGTTCTCAATTCTAAGACAAAATGACAAGGTATATAACCAAAAAAACTCTTTACATGTATGTTGTTTATCAAGTTAGGTTATGACTTTGTTTCATGACAAACAAATGTTTGAGTTTGGGTTTTAAAATATTGACATTTTGTAGTTATTTTAATAAAATTATAGCCCAATTTATTATATAATGTGTTATTAGGAGAAACTTGATAAATGAAAGTAGAATTGAAAGAAAGAAGCAAAAAATGGCAAGATACAAAGTTTATGGACTAAAGTGTAAATACTCAAAGGTTGTGTCGAGAATGCTAGGGTTCAATTGGGTACAAGTACAAGTAAAAAAGGAGTGAAATATGATCAAAATATTTTCACAAATCAATTTTCAACAGCACAAATATATTCTAGATTTTTAGCCTGAGATTGAGACCCCTTTTTTACCTAGTAAACGTACGAATTGGAAAACATCTATTTCTAATAAAGTTGTATCCCTTTGAGTTATCTTTACAACTCAATTTAAATGGCCTTATTTCCATATCGGGAGAGAAAGTTATGATAAAAATACTAAATGAAGTTTTCCTTTTGAATTTTTACCCAAAAGCCACCAAATTGCACAATATAGAGTTGTGGCGCAACGTCGAGGCACTGCCTAGATGTATTTAGGGAACGTTTTTCTACCCATTTTGAAGCCTATAAAAACTCTAAATTAGGGGAAAATATGAGGAGTAGTATATAGACAAGTTTTTGGCACTTTTGAGAGGATTCTGCACATTGAGATACACAAAATACAACTTAAGAATTGGAGAGTAAAATCAAAAGGGAGAAAAATAACAAATCATGAACCAGGGTTTGGAATCAAGATTACAGTCAAGAATAGGAACTTAGTGTAAGATTAATCAACTTCTTCAAATAACAATTCACACGACATAAATCTTATCACACAAGCATACAAACACAAAATACTAAACTACTAACAAAAACAATTAACAACAAATGATTCACCCCTCCAAAACTTAAAACACACATTGTCTCCTCAATGTTAAAATTAATACAATGGATGGTTAGGACTTTCCTTAATACATCAATTGTTGTACTACCATCGTCGTGATGAGATGGATATGGGTTGAATTTGTAACCACATATTTGCCTACAACTTTAAGAATTTTCCTACAAACAACACAACTAGAATGTTACGACAATAAAATAAATAGTCCTCAAACTAAAAACTAAGTAATAAGAGGGATATAGGTTGGGTTGCATCTCAAAAAGCACTTTTTAAAATCATTAGCTTGACTTTTTGCCACGATTGATTATGGTGGCTTAAACCAAGTTATTCTATCATTGCATTTTGTGCAATTTTCATTAATTCACATTTGATAGCCCAAGAATAGCTAACCAAGAAGGGGTGAATTGGTTTTTAAAATTTTTTTTCCCGAAAAATTAATCTAAATTCAAGCAAGTAAAGATTAAATAGATTAATCCAACTAATAAGTGCAAATATGAAAGCGATAAGTAAAAGAGAAAAGAGGAGGCAAACGATATAATTGTGGATGTTTGATCCAAAAGAATGATCTACGTTCTCCGTTATCAAGCTCTCTGGCACGAACAAAGCTTTTTCACATATTGATTGACCTATGACCATTTACAACACTTTCAGTTACTTACAAATATGGAGCACCAATCTTTATACAATATTATGTTTTATGGGACCTTAATATGACCACACGGCAACTTACAATAAGGAGCACCAATCTTTATACTATTGAGCTTTCACTGGATTTCAATATAACCCACAAGTTTAGAATAAATAATTTTACAATGAAAAATCTCTCTTAATGAATGATACAAATGAATTAAGTACTAAGAGAAATTAACACTTTAATGACTAGCAATAAATGATAGTTAAAGTATTAGATGAAAAACTTTGATGAATATGATAATTAGAAATTTGGTTCAAAATTTTTCAAACGGAAGGAACAGAGATAGAATCAGACCGATTGGAAGAAGGGAGGGGATTCTCGAACGAGGAAAAGGATCCAATGAATTCGAAAGAATTGAACGAGGAGCCGTATGATTCCCAATAATTGCTGTACCTCACAAGTAACATTAATTGCTTGACCAACAATATCTCGACCTTTAACTACCAGAGCGTTATAATCAATCAATATTTTTCAATGAGAAGTTGTAGAAGAAATAAATGCAATGTAAGTTCAAAAATCATTTCAAAATATGTTTTTCTTTTAATTAATGATTATAATAAATTATGTACCAGAAAGAAATTAGAAACTTTGATGAATATAATAAATTAAAAGTTTATTTCAATCAATCAAAGTTTTCAATATGAACAAGTGGAAAAAATATATGCAATGTAAGTTCAAAGATCTTCAAAATATACCTTTCTTTCATGTATAATAGAAATAAGTTAAATAAAAAACTAAAGATGAAAAAAATTTGATAAGGATGATGACTAAAAAGTTTGAATCAATCAAAGTTTTTTACATGAATAAATAAATGAAATGAAAGCAAAGGAAAGCTCAGAGAATTCTATCAAAAAAAATCTCATGAAAGCCTTGTGAAGAATGGAAAAGTGAAAATATTTATAGAGGTCAAAATGTCAAAAAAATTAGTAAGTTTGAATAACTTGTCCGATTGACTGCCTCTTGTCCGAATGACCATTATAGCTATTTGTACAGTAAAAATCTGAACAATCAAATTTTGGACCATTGGAAACTTTTGGTCGATCGCCCCACCACTTTTCCCAATCGGTCAACCGCCTGACAATTTTGAACTTTTACGTTTTGGCCCCATTTGATCCGATTCAAAGGTTTTGAAGTGCATATACTTTTGGGAAGTATTTTTATCTCAATATTTTTTTGATAAAAACTATTTTTCTCAAATATCATTTTAAAATTTATTTTTATATTTGATCAAAACATTGCATTAAATTGTTTTTCATTGCACAAAATTATTTTTAATGTATATAAGGATTTTGAGCTTAAGCATTCATCGTCAAATATCAAAGTATTAGTACATTTACACTTTATCTAAGAAATCAAGTCTTTGATCTTGTTCCGAAGTTTGGCTCTAAGTTCTTGAATGAGTGACTTCGATCTTGAACTCATTTATGAGTGTGATTTGTGATGATATTTTTTGATCCTTTGACAACAATCAATCAATTTTACAGTATGTTTTGAAAAACTACAATCACTTAAATTCAACTTATTAGTAGCAAGATTAACTTGTTTGTTATAATCAAAACTTTAAATAATCAACCATATGACAATAATTTTCCCCTTTTTTATTAAAAACAATATGATTTACAAAGTAATATTGAAAAATTAATAAGGAATATAAATCTTAAATTTCCATGTAATTCACATATTTCTCGTATCTTTTACAAACAAATAGTCATTCATTCAAAGTATATATTTATCAAGGCAAGCATTTTGATCATATCCATCTATCACACTCTCAACAAGAAATGTTATTTTTATGAGCACACCCTCAACTTTGCCATGTGGTCGTGAAATTGTTCTATCAGTTAACTGTAGCGTTATTGATGTTGATTTAACTTTACACAATCTTAATTTCCTGTAAACAGAATATGACATAAGATTTATGTTAGCTCTTGTGTCACACAATGTATTAATAGTACAAGAATTTCCAATTAAAATAGGAAAAGTAAAACTCGCTAAATCTTTCAGCTTGGGAAGTAATTTGTTTTGTACTCTTGTACTACGTTACTCTATTAATGCCACGATTTCAAACTCCAGAAGTTTTCTTTCTTTTTTTTTTTCTCAACATCTCTTTCAAAAATTTTAAGTAGCTTGAAATTTTTAATATCGTATCAATCAATGGAATATTGATCTGGAGCTTCTTGAGAATATCAATAATTTTTTCAAATTTTGTCATTCTTCTTAAGCCTTTGAAGAAAAGGAATAGGAGACACGTAAATCTTGACTGAACTTGATGCCTTGGTAGTAGATATTTTTGTACTTTCTTCATTTTCAATTGAGGACGGTGCAGGTATTTCTTCCATTGTAACTTCATCAACCTTTTGGTGGTCATCTTGTCTTTCTGGTCTTTTTGCAGTAATATCTCATAATTGTACCACATTCCTTGTAGTTATAGCATGACTATTTTCCTCCATTGACTTCTTTCGAAGTCGTTGAGGAAAATGAAAGTTGAGATACATATGCTTTAACTTTTACAGAAGCCCTGGGTGATTCCACTACTCTTATTGCCATCACTTGCTCCTTAGAATTTGTCATTGTTTTGCTTGACAATGATCCATGTTGATGTTTTGCAAGTTGTTGAGCTATTTGACCAATCTGTATATCCAACTTTTTGATAAATGCTTGCGGATTTAGAAAATTAATATCAATTAGTTGAAATACTTTGTCTTTTTTCTGCACATATTACTGAAACATCTCCCCCAAACATGGTTTTCTCCCTTGTTGGAAACTATTCCCATATGTGTTGAAATTACATGAACCATTTTGAATATAGTTTACTTGTTCCTTTGTAGAAGCAATCATCAAGAAATTTCCGTAGCGTGATTTTTCCCACAATTGTCACATAACCATCATTGCATTTGCTCCATGTGTTTGCAATTTTATAAGTATTTCCACCTGTTTTGTCAAAGCAATAATTTGTGCATTAGTGGAAGCCGTACTGTCTAATTCATAAATTTCAGATGCTTCTGTGATACCACTCTTTCTAATAAGAACATTGAATGTATACCGTCAATTAAATCAAACAAGTTCATATATTGTTGAATTGATTTGCCCATGATTGATCCACTAGTATAGGAATCCACCTAAGACTTTGACAGTGTTGAAAGTTCGGTGTAGAAGTATTGCACTTAATTACCTATGATAATTTCATGATTTGGACACTTTCTTATCAGGCCCTTGAATATGTTCAATGCCTTATGATAACTCTCTATATCTCGATGTTGGAAAGTTTGAATTTCCAATCGAATTTTTGTTACTTTTAACAATAAGAAGAATTTGTTGTATAAATTTGTAGTGTGTTTGTCCCATGTAATAATGCTTTCATAAGGTTCAGCATCTAACCATTCCAAAGTCGTATCCCTCAATGTGTACGAAAGTAAGCGCATGTTGATAGCATCTCCAATAACTACTGGAGCATGGAAGTTCTAATTTCTAAAATCTAGATATACAATACTGGAGTGCGCGGGCGTTGCTATTGGTTTCAAGAACATTGAGACTTGCAAGTCTCATTCATTTATCTCTACTCGCTCATTTTTCTGATTTTGTTGTGTCGCTCCTTTCTCGGCAACTTATCTAATTGACTATATAGGAATAAGAATATTTCGATCTTCAGCCATATGATGTTTTTGTTTGTGTTCTTTGAGTTTTCTTTGAAGGTACGTTCTATTTCTGAATCAAATAGTTCAAGATCGTATCCTTGGGTGCGGAGCATACAATGAAAAATTTTTATCTGTAAATAAGCAAAATAAACTAATCAATTAACAGTAAAAAAATAAAATAAATTAAAACTAAATGTAAATAGTCCCGACAATGACGCCGAAACTTATTGCGCTTTATATATCGCAAGTGTACGATATAGTAACAAGTAATATAATGGATTTTTGAATTCGGATTATCGTTCCCACGAGGACTAGACCTTAATGCTTAATTTACTATTTCTAACTACTATTTGATGAAAATAAATAAAAAAATTTGAATTTTTTAGATTTGTTATCTAACTACTAACAAATTGAAATTACCAAAATTGCACACAAGATCGAATTAGTGTTTCAAATATGGAATATCTATTATGGCACAATAATTTCATCTATTGATAACCTTTAAATCTTAATTCAACATTCATAACCTAGTGTTTCAAATATGGAATATTTATCATGGCACAATAATTTCATCTATTGATAACCTTTAAATCTTAATTCAATATTCATAACCTAATATTGAGTCCGATCAAATTATTCTATTATATTCAATTTATCCTTCTTGAATTCTCATTGAAAATATTTAACTATTTCAATATAATATCCCTATGTGAATAAATTTTAGTTAAATGAAGTATTAGCTATAAGAATTCATCTAATGACTGCAAGAAATTAGTATTGGTATCTCTACACATTATATAAATTGTCGGATTTTAATATGTGATCTAAATCTAAAACTCACCTCTCGATTTATAAAAAATTCACAAAATCATTGAATTAGTGATCAAGTAATTCATCACGCTAGATACATAATTAAAATCAACACATAAATAATGAATAAACTTGAATCTTGAATAAAGAAACAAAGGTTCTCAAAAGATTACATTGTTCGCCCTAATGAAAAACTTAGTTACACATAATATAAAGAAAAATAATTAACAATATTGAGGTACATCATCGTTTTGAATTGATATGTGGAGAAGTGGATTAATCTTGGAACAAATTCCTCTTCTTGCCTTAAATCTTGATTCCAAGCCCTAGATCTTGATTTGTTGTTTTTCTCCCTTCTGATTTTGCTTTCCAATTCTCAAGTTGATTTTGTGTATCTCATTATGTGGAACCCTCTCAAAAGTGCCAAAACTTGTATTTTTACTTCTAGTCACTTTTTTCCCTAATTTACAGTGTTAATGGGCTTCCAAATAGGCCAAAAATGCGCCCTAGATACATATAGACGGTGCCTCGGTACCACAACTCTATATTGTGCAATTTGGTGACTTCGGCGCCATGAAGGTGGGGCCACGACGCTTTCACACTTTGCATTTCTATTGTAACTTTTTCTCGCGATATTCAATTGAAGCGATTCAATTTAAGCTGTAAAGATAACTCAAAGGGCTGCAAACTAGAAATAGATTTTTCCAATTCAAATGTTTACTATAACAAAAAATGGTCTCAATCTCTGGCTAAAAATCTGGAACACATTTGTGCGGTTGAAATTGATTTGTGATAATATTTTGATCATGTTCTGACATTTAGTTGCATCCAATTGACCCTAAAATTCTCAAATCTTCATCACGAGGTCCAACTCAACTTTTGAGTATTTACACATTAGTCCCCAAATTTGGATCTTGCCCATTTTCTCCAATTTCGCTTCTTTATTTCAATTTCCCTTTCATTATTTGAGTTTTACCTAATAACACATTATAAATTAGATTATAACATTGAAAAAAAGTATGAAATGTCAATATTTTAGAGCTCAAATAAGTGTATAAAATTGTTACAACCCATATTACTATTAGTCAAAAGTCAAGTTGGAATTGTCAAAGTCAAGGTCAAATAGGACTTAATTGGAATAAATCATTTTATTGGGATTTAAATTATATAATTGAAGATAGATGAGGGCTAAGATGGATTAGAAATTAAGTTTGGGACTTACTTATACAT